>JAVXUP010001257.1:0-256480 GCA_033070095.1 Escallonia herrerae
ATTGTCTGGTACGTACTATCTCACCTCTCCTCTAGCTGTAATAGAAATTCTCAAGATGGCTACAATGTTAACAAAATGGAGATATATAGGACCCTTTAAGGAAATAGTAAAAGTGATGGATAAAAAGTTTAATAAATATTGGAGTGAACTGCCTGTTATTTTTGCTGTGGCTACTTGTTTAGATCCTAGGTTAAAGTTGCATGGCGTGAACGTCTCGATACAAGAGATATCGAAATTAATGTGCTACCCAGTAGAGGAGACAACCGCACTCACAGCGAAAGTGAGCAAGACATTTGAGGAACTGTTCAACCTCTATCGTAATTCTGCTGACGTGCGCGGGCGAGCTTCATCATCGACTGCTGAGAGGTATTATGCGCCATACCTTAAGGGCTTTGAACATCTAGTAGCAAGACAACTACCAGGTGAAGGTACTTCTAATTCGGCAGGTTCGTCTACTTTTTCCTCTTTTAATGAGATTGGTGTATATTCAAATACTGATCATTATTCTGATTTATCAATGCAAGAACAGGTTAATTTTAATTTGTTAAATTTTTGGAAACAAAATCAAAACATGTATAAAACTTTATCCCAAATTGCACGGGATGTACTGCCAGTGCAAGCCTCCACGGTTGCTTCAGAGTCGGCATTTTCAGCGAGCGGGAGGGTTTTGGATGACAGGAGGAGTCGTCTTAACCCCGAGTCGCTCGAGCTATGTGTATGTTGGAAGGATTATCTTGATGCGAAATACCGCGAGCAAGATAAACCGATTGATGATAGGAAGAGCAGTGACTCGGATGTTGAAGTACTTCCGGATGATTAGGTAATTTCTTTTTATTTTCCTTCTCTTAAGTTTTAAGAATAAAATTTCTCACAAAATATAGTTTTTTTTTCATATATATATATATAAATATATATATATATATATATATATATATATATATATATATATATATATATATATATATATATATATATATATAATAAATTTTTACAAGCAAGATAGATATTTTTCGTATATATAAAAAAATAGGTAACTTCGCCTGTTTGTTTACAAGCAGCCGGTCCCAAGCCCGGATAAAAGGAGGAGGGCCTATAAACACATTTATCTTCAATGTATATGATTTATAATGAAATAAAAGGATAAAGATTAGGTTCGTTATATTGTAAATATTGGACATGCCTAGAGTACAATTTGCTTAAACAATAACAATAGATTACCATAATTAAAACCCTTACCTTGAATAACAAGAAAATGCAAAAAAATAAAAAATTTTGGCCCGGACCCGGCCCAAGCCCGGCCCTAAATGTTGGGCTTAGGGCCTGGGCTTGGACTGGGCCCAGATATCCCCAGAATCTGGCCCAGCCCGGCCCGTTTGGCAGCCCCTTTGGCCCAGCCTTGGCCTGTTTTGCTGGAGGCTCGATGGGCTTAGGTTGGGCTAGCCCAAGCCCGGCCCATTTGACACCTCTAACAAACAGGCAAGAAGAACTCAAAAGGCACTTTGTTGGCCTCATCAATTGAGGAAGAAAGCACTCCAATCCTTAAGGTATATGATTGAATCAAAGAATCGGTTCTTACAGTGTCCGAAATTGGACAAATAGCTTGTGCACACGAACAATTAGGGATTGAGAAAAGTGACAGTAGATTGCTCTTACATCAAATTCTTTCATTATTTTTCAGCTTTGACTCAAAATTTTATTAGTTGATTTTGGTGCAATTGATATGTAAATCAATTTGGTGATGAATGACAATGGAGAATAACAGACTTATTTTGAATGGGGACTAAAAAATTTATTTTTGTGGGTTTGCTGTGTGCAATGAAAATGAGAAGAGAATTGCCCATCGTGGGTATTCCTGTCTTCATTGATTTTTCTAACCGTTACTCCTTGTCGTAGTTAGACCAAGGGTACTTTGGTAAAAAGGCCAAACCGCTACTAAGAGTAAGGGTTAGGCAAGATATAGAAAAAATAAGATAATTTGGGCCGTCCACAATCGCATGTGGATGGCCAGATGCGTGGCTCAACTGGTAGATAGGAATCCCCCAAACCCCAACACACACGTGTGTGTGTGTGTGTGTGTGTGTTATGGATGAAATTTAGGACAATCGTGATTGTTGGGTAGCTAACAGACCTGCACAACACAAGTAACACCACTGACTCGCTAGAAGGGTTTCCAGTAGAGAATCTCTGGTGCTAAAGTTAGCGAGTGAATTAGGAGTGTGTTTGAGTATCTTATCTGATGTGAAAAATGTACCTTTCTTTGATCTTCAGCCTCCTTTATATAGGAGCACATTAAAGAGTCAGTTACCATTCTTACCACTCTTAATGAATAATTACCACTCTTAATGGGAGAGTGGATAGGGAAGGAGTGGGGGGGAGTGCTACCTCCCACTACTCTGGGAAATAAATGCGTAGCTATGAATTCTTTAAAGAATGACATGTGCCACTCCCAAAAAAATTACGTATTTTACACGTATCATCTGGCCCCATTCCATGTTGTTTTTAGGAAAGAATGTGGAAACAGGATAGTTTTTTTTTAGTTAGCATCGGGATTTAGGGTGTCGTTAGGAGGTGTTCTGTGTTGAAGAATATAAGCTAAAAGTGATACTTTTCATTAAGTGGCAGTGGAGAAACATTCAATTTGTTTCTTGGACAAATGAATGAAGATCTGAAGGCTTAAAGAGCTTGTTTACTCGGCCAAATGAGCATAGTATACCTTTTAAATGGACGTTCATCTGCTTGGCTGAATGAACAGAGAGCAAAGGTTGGGCTCATATGCTCGGTGGAGGAACAAAGAGCAATGGTTAGGCTCGTCTGCTTGGCTAGATGCCCAGAGAGCAATGTTTGACTTTCTGCTCGACTTGATGGGTGCAGAGCAATGGTTATGCTCATCTACTCGGTTTGATGAATAGAGAGCAATGGTTGAGCTCGTCTGCTCGGCTAGACAAGTAGAGAGCGTTGGTTGTGCTCGTCTGCTTAGTTAGACGAGCAAAGAACACTGGATGGGCTTGCCTATTCGGCAAGTTGAGCAGGGAGCAAAGATTGACCCAAATGGAACTCGTCTGCTCAGTTTTGGTGAGCAAAGAAACTGTAGAGGCCCTAAGGAACTTGTCTGCTCGGTCTGACGAGCATAGAGACTTGAGGCCTTAAGGAGCTCATTTGCTCGGTCTGGTGAGCCGATAGACTTTAGAAACCTAAAGAAGTTCATTTGCTCAGTCTGGCGGGCAGAGAGACTTGAGGCCCTAAGGAGCTCGTCTGCTCGGTCTGGCGAGCAAGGAGACTTTAGAAGCCTAAAGGAGCTCATTAACTCAACCTGGCAAGCAGAGTGACTTTATAAACCTAAAGAAGCTTGTCTGCTTGGTCAAACAAGCAGAGAAATTTGGGATGTTTGAGTAAAGGAGTACGTCCACTCAGTTTTACCAAGGTTTCCATCAAGGGTACAAGGGTAAACTTGCCACCTATCATGCTAATCAATTGGTGCCACATGTTGGTTAAATAAATGGTCGTGAAATCCTAGCCATTGGAACATAACAATTTCTTTTTATTAGGAGAATCCATCTCATTTGTCTTCACTTCATTTCATTTTGAGCGAGAGAAAGAGTTATATTTTAGAGAGTTTAAGAGATCTGAAGAGCTTGTTGGAGGAGATTCTAAAGAGTTTGGTGTTCTTGAGGTTTGAAGAACATTCATAGTCCTTTCAAGTAAATCCTTTCAACTTCTTTAAATTCCTTTGTTTGATCCTCAGACATGTCAACTCAAAGTTGTAAAAATGTTTCTGAGTTACATGACAATGCTAGGAGTTAGGGTAGAGATGACATTTGATCTTATGGTGTTAGACATAAGAATCCCTTTAATTCCTTACCAAGAACCTCGACAGCTTCTTGCGAAGGAGGTTTTTTGCCGAGAAGGCTTGTGGTCCAAAGTCATTTGATGCTCATACCGCCAGGAGTAGGTTGAGTAGCTATGACCTCAAAATCTTGAGGGAGAACTGCAAAATTTTTAAGTATGTACGTTTATGTTATCGGATGAAGGTGAGGCAGCCAATATGTGCACAGTTGACGAAATAATGGTCTACTCAGATATGTTTTATACTGGTTTTAGGGTACCTACCTATCCTTTTTTCACAAGAATGCTAAACTTGTACGACCTTGCACACAACTAATTATCCCCTTATGCTTGGCGATTCATGTCCTTTTTAATATACTAATGTCACAAGCTCGGCTTGGAACCCAAAGTTAAATCTTTAGATTTTTTTTACCATATGCACGAGAACCAACAAAGTGAGGTGGTATTTATTGAGTCGTCGTTCCAAAGCTAACGCCAATTTATTTCCAAATCCCTCTTCATCCAACCATAATTGGAAGGATATATTTCTATCTGTTGAACTTCATGAGATGTAAGATAGGAAATTCCCAACGAGTGGAACCCCGAATGTGAGACGCGGTCTATCAAAGATTTGAAGGAGAAGAACTTGTCTGATATCGACCTTGAGCACATTGAACGACTCAAAGGAGTCGAGCCCTTAGAGTCCAAGTATCCTTTGAGTAATGCTCAGCTTCGTGAGTGCGGAATCATTTTTTATTATGAGGGCTTAGAAGAGCAAGAGGGTAAAAACGATCCTGGTAATTGTCTTTATAAAAGCGTATCCTTGACTATTATCTTACTTTTGTCTGGTCTTTCAGATGTGGCGTCTGTAGAGCACTAAGAAAGAGATGGCAACTGAGCATCAGGAGGGGACGCTCCTTTTCTGTCTTGACTGGGTTTGTCTTAAAGGACATGATCCCCAATGAAATCCAAGCTATCAATGTGGAAGATTATGTCATCCAATATTTGGACTTTACAGCACTAGAGACCTCACATCCTCAGCCTAAGAAGGCAAGGTCAGGTAATATTGTGCTCGGCATGGAGACGGCCTAGGAGCACCAAAAGAAGCGCTGAAGAAGAGGAAGACGTCTAAAAAGGCTGGGCCTTCTTCCTCTACTTGATCATATACAATGCATCGACTAGATTAAAGCTTGACAATCGACAAATCTGTCTTTAAGAGTTCGCATGGTTTGGGAATGGTCTAGTAAGGCGATTATTCATATGGAGAGGATAACTCTTTTTTAGTACGATGTCATCTCGACGGCAAATGTAATGGTCCAGCTGACTTCTTAGGTGAACATAACACTTGTATTTGAAATGCTTTCGCTCGAATTGTTTCTCATGTCTTTCCTTCTGCAAGGGATGGCTCAAGTAGCGTGAGGAGTTAGAGGCTCGTAAGGCCGCTGCCCAAGCCTTGTAAGCTGCTCAAGCACACATATGCCTAAGTCTTTCACGTAGTCTGAGCTTGGGAGCATCAGGGCATGCCTTGGGGCAGTCACAAAGCCTCAGCAGTTAGTAGCCGAGGCCAAAGGATCGCGCCAGAGTGTAAGTCAGCAAATGCCAGGGGGTTAGCCGAGCAGCACATGGATACGTAGTTTAGTTTACTGTCTCTTTTGTACATGGCCTCGAAACCCACCTATGTAATGTTTTATTTATTAAATAAAATCAAGACTTTTGAAAAAGTTGTTTTATTTATAAAAGTGCCGAAAAGGCGATTACAATGTTATGCCACATAAGGCTGACTAGATAACAGAAAATTGTCAACTCTAAAAAACAAAACAGAACAGAGCTTTGTCTAAGAGGTCCTGGCATGAGCAAGATGTACAAGGAACGGGGGGATGCCCCTAACCTCGGTCTTGCTCATGGGTAGTAATATCTTAAGTTGGTTGCATTCTAAGTCCGAGGGATTGCTTTTCCATTCAATTCTTTTAAGTGGTAAGATCCCGGACCACCCAACATTGTCACCCTATAAGGCCTTCCCATTTGGGTGTCAACTTGCCTATGGCATCTTTGGGCTCGAAGCTTCTATTCGGCAGAGAATAAGGTCACCTACGCAAAAAGCACGAGGACTAATCCGCTAATTGTAGAACTTTGTGGCCTTTTTTTTTTATAAGAGGCAAGCTGAACCTGTGCTTGTTCTCTTTAATAGATCGAGGTTGGCTGGAAGGGCCTCATTATTCTCTGAGAGGTTGTATGCTATCAACTGAAGAGATGTTAGGCCAATATCAATGGGGATGAGAGCCTCTGTTCTAAAAGACAAGTTAAATGGTGTTTTGCCCGTGGGGTTCCTCATCGTCTTGCAGCATGCCGAAAGGGTAGTTCTAGAGTTCGTCCACCCAAAGGCCTTTGGCTCCATCTAGCTTTCTCATAATGCCTTGGAGAAGAGTTTGGTTAGTGACTTATGTTTGTCCACTTGTCTGTGGATGTGCAACTAAGGTGAAGCATTATTTGATCAATAGATTAACACAAAATGCTCTAAAGGTGGGGTTGTCAAACTGCTTTCCATTGTTATTAACAAGGATGCAGGAAATGTCAAACTGACAAATAACTATTTTTCAGAAGAAGTCTTCACAATTTTTCTCTATAATGGTGGCCAATGCCCCTCTGCCTTTACCCATTTGGTGAAGTTATCAATTCCGTTGATCACGAACTTGGGCTGAGCAAAGGCCAGGGTAATGGGCCTAAGATATCTATTCTTCACATTGGAAAGCGTATGGGTCTACTTAGCAAGGCCAATGGGGTCGGTGTTTGTTTGGGTATTAAGGAGAAGCATTGGCATGCATGATATCGCTTTGTGTAGTCCAAAGCATCTTGTTGCATGGTCAGCCAGTAATTAGCGGAGGACCTTCTGTGCCAATGCTTGTGCCCCCAGGCATTGATCGCATATTCTTTCATGTACTTCTCGGAAGGCATACTTGGCCTTGGATGGTGTGAGGCATCAAAGACATGAAAGTGTAATTAAATATTTGCAGAGTAAGTCCTCCATAATGGTATACCTAGTCAAGCTGCTTAGGATGCCCTTAGCTTACTTTCGATCGCAAGCAAGGTGTTGTCCAGTAGGTTAGCTTTTATGGATCCACCCGTGAGGGTTCATGTATGATGTCCATCATATCATGATCATGCTTGATGATGCTTTGCTCATGTAAGAGCTCCAAATTGATGGTTCAGTAGAATCCCAATAGGTCGAGGGAAGCTAGCCGAGAGAGGGTGTCGCTGAGGTGTTATCTTCCATACTGATTTGAGTAATGTTTAAAATTGTGAAAGATTTTGCAAGTTCTTTGGCATTGTGTAGATACTCGAACATTTTTGTATCACGTGCTTCGTATTCTTTTAAGAGTTATTTTACCATGAGCTGGGAGTCAGTGTATGCATTAAGGGATTCTGCTCGCATGGCATGGGCTTAGTGCATGCCAGCTATCAAGGCCTCATGTTCGACCTCATTGTCTGAGGTGGCAAAATTAAAAGCGGGTGGCATACTCAATGGCTAGGCCTTTCGGCCCCTTAAGGATCAGTCGTGCTCCACTTTCACTTGCATTGGAGAAGCCATCTACGATAAGTGTGCATGTAAAAAGACTTTCCTTTTGGGGCTAACTTGGTGGGGTTTCCTCTTTGATGGGCAGGGTGCACTCGACGATGAAGTCGACCAAAGCTTGGACCTTCAGAGATGGGCAAGGTTTGTATTGTACGTCAAAATCCCCAAGTTTGATAGACCATGGTATCAGTTGGCTAAAGAGGTCAGGCTTGTGTAATATCCATCGAAGGGGCTTATCGGTCAGCACGATGATCAAGTGTTCTTCTAAGTATGGCCTAAGCTTCCAAGCAGCAATAAAAAGCTTGAAAGCGAGCTTCTTTGTGTTTAGATAGTGAAGTTCAGCTCCTTAGAGGACCTTACTGACGTAATAGATATGAAGTTGCTTGCCATCCTATTCTCTAATGAGGACGGTGCTGACTGCAGACTCGGCCATAGCAAGGCAAAGAAATAATTCCTCCTCCATGATTGGCTTAGATAGGAGGGGGTGAGGAAAGGTAATATTTTAAAGCTTCAAAGGAAGCTTGACATTCGACTGACCACTCAAAGTTCTTTATGTTGTTCAAGGCTTTGAAGAATGGTAGGTAGCGCTCAGTCGATTTAGAGAGGAATCGATTGAGCGTAGTTTCTCGGGCTAGCTTTACTTCCTTCACGGTCCTTGATGATTCCATATCTTGTATTGCCTTAATCTTCTCGGGGTTGGCTTTAATATCTCTGTGCAAAGACCATAAATCCAAGGAATTTCCTGAAAGAGAACCCATTGGCATATTTTGCCAAGTTAAAGCGCATGCAATACTTGCGTAGGAGTGCGAAACATTCTTCAAGGTCAGTGATGTGATCCTTTGCGTGCAAGCTTTTGACAAGCATGTTGTCGTCCCACCAGGGGCTTGAAAATATTGTTGACTAGCCTCTGATAGGGGGCTTTGGTATTCTTTAAGCTGAACGACATGACTTTGTAATAAAATTGGCCTTGGTCTGTTATGAAGGCCGATTTTGCCACATTGTCTTTACGCACTCAGATCTGGTTATAGTCAAAGAAGGTGTCCATGAACCTCAAGAATTCATGTCCAGAAGTGGCATCAATTAAAGTATCGATGTGCGGTAGAGGAAAGTTATCCTTAGGACATGCTCTGTTCAGCTCACTGTAGTCAATGAATATGCGTCATTTGCCGCTGCCCGACTTAGGCACCATGATAAAGTTGGCCAGCCACTTGGGATCGTCGATCCCCTTGATGATTCGACTTTCATTATCTTGTCCACTTCTTTTTTTATTATCATATTTCACTCAGGTGCGAAGGGGCGCTTTTTTATTTCACTGGTTTATGCCTGGGATCAACCGAAAGGCGGTGAACTATCACAGAAGGATCTACCCTAGGCATGTATGTTGTGCTCCATGTGAAGACGTTGGTGTTGGACCGAAGGAAGAAATAAACCGACTGCGAAGAGTTGGCTCCATTATGAAGCCGATTCGTAACTGACACTCCTCGTCCCCTTCTTCTAATGGTACGGAGATGAGTTCTTCTGCAGGCTTAGCAAGCTTCATGTTTTGCTCATCTCATTTATCCTTAGTAGCCAATGTCTCTTCAGCTTTAAAAGATATTAGATAGCACTTGCGAGCCAGTGTCTGGTCTTTCTTTACTATGCCTATTCCGTTCAGCGTGGGGCATTTCATAGCCAAGTAAAAAGTTGAAGCGACAACTAACAATTTGTTGAGCCTTGTTCGTCCTAGTATTCCATTGCAGGACGATTTGGCTTTGACAATGAGGAAGTCAATAGTTTGAGTGACCTGAAATAGACATGCCACCAATGACGGTGAGCTCGAATGATTCCCTTGCGCTCCGATAAATTCATATAAAAGTGAGGAGACCGATTTCACTCGGTTCCTCAAAATCTCCATCTATGAGAAAGTGTCATCAAGGATGATATCCGCCGAGCTACCTGTGTCGACAAGAATGCACTTAATACGCATCAATTTGTAGAGTGATGACCAAAGCGTCATCGTGAGGTAAGATTACTCCCTCCAGATCTGAGTCATCAAATCCCAGAGATATTGATGTTTTCGGTCGTTTGGCAGCACATCGAGTAAGGTTGACCTGCTGAGCGTAGGTTTTACACGAGGAGTTGGATAATCCTCATGTGCTTGGCCCCCCAGGATGTTGTTGATTACCAGTAGATCCTTGAAGAAGCTTCATCTTGTTTCCTTGTATATCCTCATTTTCTTTTGCCTTGTTCTAAATTATTCGACTTAACGAACTGCTTCAAATAGCCTTTGGTAATAAGGTTCTAATAAATTTTTTGATCTCGTGTTGGAGAAGTGGCAATAGAGTTAGGGATCTCTCTTCTCGGCTGGCATCCTCATAGGCTTGGGACACTTGACAATATTCTGGCCCTTATTTTGATTAAGGATGTACTCACATGAGGCATTAAGAGGGGTAAAAGGACCTGAGAGTGCATCCACGAGTGTTTCGGCTCGTTATTCGGAGCTCGGCCATCTAGTTGGTCTCTCATCTTTTGACCATAGTTTGTTTCCTTTTGTGGGAGCATTGAATCCTCCTCTGCTCAAAGGTATTTCTCCACTCTGACGAGGAGGTCTGCTATGTTTACTAGGGGACATCTATTCAGCGAAAAATGCAGCGGTGTTCTCGGATTGATGCCTCTAGCCATGGCGGCAAAGTTCACACCGAGATCTATGTGATCGATCAAGAGTTTCTCCCATTCAAGCATGCATATTATGACTTAGGTCCTTGAACTACGCAAAAAGTGGCTGACGAGTTCTTTCGTTGCACTTGGCTCATTAGGAAATTGTCGTAGAAGGAATTGGTCAACAGAGCCCATAGGGAGATAGAGTGAGGCAGTATGTGTTGGAACCACACATGAGCAGCCACTTTCAAGGTTACTAGGAATGCTTGGTACATGATCTAATTAAGAACAAGATGTAGATTCATGCACTAGGTAAAATGAGCTAAATGTTCAAGTGGGTCGCCCGTCCCATTGTACAACTTACAAGGCGACATCTTGAAGTTTGCCGAAGTAGGGAAGAGTCAATCTCCTCCGTGAATGGTCACCCGATGATGATTGGGGTTGTGG
Organism: Escallonia herrerae; assembly: GCA_033070095.1. Taxonomy (NCBI): domain Eukaryota; kingdom Viridiplantae; phylum Streptophyta; class Magnoliopsida; order Escalloniales; family Escalloniaceae; genus Escallonia; species Escallonia herrerae. The sequence goes on from JAVXUP010001257.1 coordinate 10,478, forward strand.
TGAATCGTTAAGAGCTGTCTACCATACGAGAATATCATGACTAGCAGAGTGAGCTTCATAATATGCTCTCCTTTTACCTCTTGTGCCGGGGACTGTGGCGCTCATCATCAGAGTGCTCACCCTTAGCCTGGTCAACATGCTAAGGATATTCTTCCTTATTTGGCACTGTGGAACCTTCATACCCTGGAAGAAATGTGAGGAAATGAACTGACCGTCTCTGCGTTTTGCCTTAGAGGGTCTTCGAGGCTCTACTGGTTCAGATAACTGCCCAGATCGCTACTCAATGGTGGCTTGTAGCCTTTCGATGGATTTATGCATTTCTTGATAATGGCAAGCAGTTTAGTCTAGTTAGCCATGGCTGGTGGCATCGCAAAGGTACATGCAACAATGTTCACATAGGCGGTGTGGGTACAAATGTGCTGAAGACCTGAAAAGGAGTATGATGAATGGGATTCATTGGCAAAGAAGGAGGTGGTGTCGTGATTGAGGTACCGACAATAGCCTTGCCAAGGTCGACAGGAGACAGTCGAGTGACTTTTCCACAAGCTAGGTCTTAGAGCAAAGTTTTTGATGATTATGAAGTGGTCTCACCGTCGAGGTTTATTTGGTGGTTCAACTCAAGTGGATAGGGATTTTGAGTCATGGAATATGTTACACGAGATTTCGGTCCCATGGGTGGCGATAAAATGTTGTGGATGAAATTCGGGACAATCCTGATTGGCTCGCGAATAGACCGGTTCAGCGGAGGATCTCCGATGCCAAATTCAGCGAGTGAATTGAAAGTGTGTCTAAGTATCTGTTTGATGTGAAAAACGTACCTCTTATTGATCTTCAGCCTCCTTTATATAAGATTACACTCAAGAGTCAATTACCATTCTTTAATGGGTGGCTACCACTCTTAATTGATAGTTTTCACTTTTAATGGGAGAGTGGGGTAGTGGAGGAGTGGGAGAGTAGGAAAGTGCTTCCTCCCATTACTCCGGGATAAATGCGTAGCTATGAATCCTTTGGTACGTATTAATACATACCTCAAACCCTAAACCCATATCAATATCCGTATATAATTATCTCTCTATTCATCATTTTATCTTATATTCCATAACTTTTTATACTCTTTTTGGTACGTATTAATACATACCTCAAAAGTGTTGGTTACGGTTATTGTTACTAAAAAAAATAGAAAACTCATAAAAATGTAGAAATACATTATTATTATTATTAGTACTCAATTTATTTTTATTGCTATTGACATATATGTATGGTTTTAGCATTTGTTTATCACGTGTGCAACCCACGGGATCAATATTAGTTATAGATGAAAAGAATGTTTTGTTATCATGATACAACAGAACTTATGTGTCGTGTAAGAGGATTCACAGGGCTCAGCTAATGAAAGTATCCTTGAGATATAGTTTAAGATATTTTTCTCCCAGTACTCGAGCTAGGTTGACTGCACAACTTAAAATGCGACACCACTAGAACATCCACTCTAAGACATCGTAAAATATAAGCAGTGTACTTTGGGTGACACTTATTTTTTTTAGTAAAACTTGAAATTTTGTGTAACCATAAATTTTTGTGCCCTAGTAATATGTCGCACTAAACACTATGTAAGAAAAAAGAGTAAATGTCTTATCATACTAGGTGTTCGACCCGAACATGGGTACACTCGTGTTCAATTCGTGTAACTCTGTTGGTTAATCAAATATTTCTTTAGTTATACAAACCAAACTCGAGGTATTTGTTCGCTTGTTCTTAAAACAAAAATCAAATCCCAAATCTTAAATTACACCTCTTTGAATCTCAATCACTCAAAACAATTTTGTTGATACTAAGACTAAGAACCAAGAAGGGTAGTTTAAGTCTTCTGAAAATTCTACATAGCTTATTCCTGAACATGCAGTGATTGACCTTGTGACGATGCCATCGCCTAAAATGATCAGAGAGGTAAAGCTACCACTCACAAATCTTGACAAGCTTTTGGAGGTTGACGAAGATTCGTAACCATGTTAATGGGGAGCATGATCTACGATTGGAAATTTACTATTGCCCACAGAAAAACTTTGACATGGGTTGACGTGGTGTATGTGCGTGAGAATAGACCTAGCAAAGCTTACCCATGACTTGCGAGTATACCCAGTCTAGGGCCAAAAAAACTGAGTATAGGCACTCATTTTGTCTACCCTAAAGTCTGCAATTAACTTTACTCGTACACAATATTGGCAGGGTAAGAGTGAGCCCGGTACGAGCATAGTCGCGGGTCATTTATATTTAGAGTTTGGCCTTTTATAATCTCTCACTCATCTTTTTCTTTTTCACTCGGTCACAACTCAAACAGTAAACTCCATGCCTCCAACTTTGTTTTCTACTCTTGGTCGCGCCACCAGACAGACCACTGCTTTCTACCACTATCCACTATCACTTCTAAGTATGTGATTGTGTTCGTGTGTGTGCCAGATGTATGTCTGCTTTTATATGTTTTGTGTGTGAGAATGTGTTTGTGAGAGCACACACGCATACACGGGCGTCTGTGTGTGCGAGCGTCTATTACTCAGTTGTGTGTGTGCATCTGTTACTCTGGTGTGTGTGCAAGTTAGTTATTCAAGGTGCTAGTGTGCATCTCTCTCTGTGTCTGCGTGCATGTGCGTGCGAGTGCAAAAGTGTAGGTTGTGTGACCGTGTGTTTGTTTTTGTCTTTTATACTGTTGTTTATATTGTGTATGTGTGTTTGTATGTGCGCGCGCTTTTATGTGTGTTACCGGTAATGGAAGGCTTAGGAAGGAGATAATTTTTAATTAGTTACATAATAATGTTTTACAAGAAAATATAATGTAACCTCAGCAGTGCACTAGTGGTTTGGTCTTCTGACAGTTATTAAGTGATCATTCAGATGCATTCATTTTTTGTCTATGTTGTTTAGCATATTTCATTTCTTGAATGTCACGTTATGGATGATTCGATTTTATGGATCTTAACTTTGTGGCAATATTTTCAAACCTTCATTTGTCAATTTTTTTTTTCTTTTTTACATTGACAAGTTGAAAGCATCATATCTAAAGCTAAGGTAACGTGGCTAGGAATACAAAAAAGAAGGGAGAAAAAAGAGGAACCTCTAACCCGAGTAAATTTTACATATACCCACCGTACCCCCACTCGCGATGGGTCACCGCAAGTTATCCCATATCCATTTGCTACGTCTACACAGCATAACTAAGAGGAGCCAAATTTAAGCTTTTTAAATAAAGGTTTGGCTGCAAGAGGTACAAAGATAAAAGAGATATATAGATGATTTTAGGATTTCAGGCTCTACCTGGGTAAGTTTGGGTTTTGTGACTTGGGTGAGCTTTTAGACTTGAGCTATATAATTTTTTTTATATGAAATGTCGATCATGTATAATATATATAAATATCTTTATCATCTAAGCTAGTTTTTTATGAACATTTTCATGAACCATCTAAAATGTTCAAGTTCAGCTCATTTAATAAATGAGCCCAAATAAGTTGTTCATGTTACGTTCATAATTTATATAAATCAAACATGAACGAAGCATTAGTGAATGAATGACGAGCTGTTCATAAAGTGAACAAAGGCTCGGTTCATTTACAGCTCTATTCATCACATTAGACGTGTTTTAAACAACAATTAATTAGCTCGAGCTCAACTGAAAATATGTCCAACATATCACACGGGCCGGGCATTGGCTTGTGTATACGAATTGACATTCCCAAATATGCTAAATACCTTCTAGTAATCTCGAAGTTTCACACCATTAGAACGGGAAAAAAAAGGCTTAAGACTTGACTAATGTACAAAATTAAGCCGTGACTTAGTACGTGCGTGATCCATAAAAAATAGAGAAAAAGGAAAAAGAAAGAGGCTTAAGACTCTAGTCTGATGTGCATAAACTAAGCTGTTTAATTACTTAATATAATATATAATATAATAATTGTGATCCAATTTGATCCCGAGCTGGCTTGACAGACAAGGAATAGAGGGAAGATGCTCAGATTGCTCTAGAGTAAATAACCAAGCCATAATTTGTGAAATCACCCCATATATATATATATATATATATATATATATATATATATATATATCTACAGCGGCGATCACTTTCCAGATCATGATTAACCTTTCTTCACGAACCCCTTTGCTGATTTACCAAACCCTCCCTAAGACATCTGCCTTGTAATCGTTTTGCCCTTCCAAATAACCTCAAGATATGCAAATTTGGCCCAAAATTCAGAATCTTCTCCTTAATTGTTTCAGGCTCGTAAATTCCGGAATTCTCGTGAACCCAATATTGTGATCCATGTTTGTTCAGGATTAGAATCTTTTTCTGAATCCATGATTAACCAAAATTTGTGTTGTCCATCCGTCACTTGCCACATGAGAGAGGGAGAGACCATCGTCGTATATATAAATCACAAGTCACGACTGCAACGCAAAGTGCTACGCTTCCCATCAGCTTCTTCACCACTTGACCGACCGTACGGCAATCACAAGGCATCATGTCTGGTCAAGTAGGGTGGGAATGGGAAGAAAACAAAGCTTTTGAAATTGCCATAGCGCTGCACCTATTGACGGGATCCGACGAGGAATGGGAAAAAATTGCGTCCATGGTTCCAAAAAAAACCATTGATGAAGTCAAGGAGCACTACAAAGTTTTGGTCGAGGACATTAAGGCTATCGAGATGGGCTCGTGCCGATCCCGGACTACCTCGAAGATGAAGCGTCTGACACTGACACTGAGTCGCTCGCCAACTCATCTCCGACTCTCAACGAGTGAATAGGTGCATGGCAGCTCATGGTAAAAATCAAATCAAATGTAATTTTAATGGTAGTTGATTAGTGTTTGCTCAAGTATGTAGGTCGTTAACTTACTGTCATTTCTATCTAGTAGTAATGAAATTGTCTCTGGCTAATGGCCACCCCCAAAAGAAAAAGAGAAAATAGAAAAATACACACCGTAGCGTGTCACTAGTTGGAATAAGAGCAAGAGACAAATAGACTAGGTGAAATAGTTCACCTGATTGACAAACAGTGGTTGTATAATACAATATTTTTTCTTAGAGAGAATCAAACGTATATACTGACGAGCTAGCTCACAACAGCATCTCGATCAGCTTCACCCCCCTATCGTTTTCGTTCGTAGAATAGAGGTGCAGTTGATGCTCTACTGTTACCTGAAAAAAGGATTATAACAATAATTCATTTCTTATTTGTGGTGCATTTATCCTTAGTTCTTGACCAACTGGTTTGGATTAGATCTTCCGTACATACCGGAACTTTTTGCTCTATGGCTTGTTTGTTTTGGCATGGCTTGTCATATGCGATTAGATGTTGCTTTAGAGCTTGTTTGTGGTAGCTTTATTGCAATCTAACTTTTTATTTTCTTTTATTAGTTTATTATTATTACATTAGGGTGATTGATAAAGTTTTTAATTAAATAAAAATTCAGTTTTCTTAAACCAGCTTTAACCTATTATTAACAAAATTAATTTTTATCTTTTTCAACCCTATTACCTTTAACATATAGAAGACAATGTAAACCGCCACGTAGAGCTTCTTGTTTTTGTCACTAAATCCATCCCCCCCCCCCCCCCCCCAAAAAAAAAAAAGAAAAAAAGGCACGTGCGTATCATTTGTGACGATTATATATCGTCGCCAACAAATTTTGGTGATGCATTTGTTTATTTTTCTCATGAAATTTTATGTCACCCTTGAGATAGATTCTCTTCACTTAAAATAAACATTGCATCACTAAAAGTTTTTACCCACAGCTTCGTTGACAAAAATGTTAGTCAGCAAAGTCTTAGTTTCGTCACAAAAACTAGGCCACAAAGATGTTAAATGACTAGTTCTAGTGTCACAAGTTTGCATTACATAAAAGCGGTTCAGAGCATTTATGATAGTTGAGAAGAGCCTTATTATCACTATGCCTAAAATTGCAATCCATGAACAACAAGAGATTATCATAGAAGAAAGTTCCATTCTAACATCCATCATCTGCACATATTTATGAAATCTATAAAAAGTAAGATCCTTCGGCAAAATTTAAACAACATTTAACAATCAGATGTTATAAGAGCCATCATTTTACTATCCAACTCTGTGAACATCTCTGGCATGCGATGACGTCCTTTCGAAAAGACCATCTTGTGCCCATCCCTACCTAAATTGAAGACAACCGAGAAGAAATCATGAAGGTATTTATATGTTGGAAATAATATACCAAAATCCCCCCTCCACCCCCCCCCCCCCCCCACACACACACACACACAAACACAAAGTTATGTAAACATGATAAAGTAACGATCAACATCAGGCCGAGGCCTTGACTATGTTGCTATCTTAAGATGATTCACTCTCCTTTGCATAATCATATGGTGCAACAAGAATTTGACACGTTGCTTTCAAAATACAATAATTCAGCTCACGTTGTTGTTTCAAATACAATTTTGTACAAACGAATGATGTAGAAGTTTCTCCTTATGATCTACCAATATATGCCATAATTGTCAAGAAAAAGTGTAACATATAAAGCTTAACTTAAAAAAAAAAAACTTCGAAATGGTAAAAACACCTCTTTTTATAGGTAAGCTTGGATGTCAAGGTTAAATGCAAGTATAGATGTGAGAAATAGGTTACAAAATCTTACTTATATGAATTATTTTTGGTAAATAAATTCAGTAACCAAAAAATATGACCGTTGACAATGAATGCTTAAAATATTGGGGGATATGATGATAATAAATCATGAAATCCACCATTAAAATGGGTGGCCTAACGCCTATATTTTTCTAGTATAAAAATGGTGCAATAGTCTCATATCATCTTGGAAAGTATAACTCGTATCTGCGCACTAGTCCGTTCCCTTATGCATATCAGTATACCACTCGAGCACAAGGACCTAATATATCAAGGAACTATCATATGTAAGCTTCTTAAGGTTTGTTTAATTAAAAGAACCAATATGGCATGGAGCAAGTGGTCCCAAATTTATAGGTGTGTAACTAATAAACTCTTTTCATTGAGAGACTAAAGGATATAAATTATATTCACAAAAACTCTAATGCTTTTCAAAAATTATTTTGCTACTAAAAAAGAGAATTTTTTGTTAAAATACTCTAACATTATATATCAAAAACTAAGAGATACCATACTGAATAAGTAAATAATCTTGAAATCTAATTATATAAATATGAAAGCCGAAGTTAAGAGAAAGTTGTCACATCACTGTTTATGTGGATACTCTTTCAGCTTGCCATGTGGACCTTTCTTTTATAACTTTTTCAATTCTAACCTTAAATGTCTTCTCTCTCCGGATACAATCTTCAGTGTAGCAGCCTAAATTTTGGCTATTATTATCTTCATACCTGAAATATCCCATTGAGAAAAAGATTTAAACCAGTAATTATCTTCTTAGGTGAATTTTTTTTAATGTCCCTTTATATGCTTATTTATATATCCCTTTCCTTTTTTAGAATATTGTTATGGCAATATAACTTCAAAATGGATTTCAAAAATTTTAAACCTAATGATCCTATTTAAAATTATCTCTCGGAATAAATTACTAAGTTGACCTTCTCCTCCCCTAATTTGAGAAAATCACCTTTTATAAATTCTAAATTTGTAAAATAGATTTTCAAAAATTAAAAACCTACTAATCCTACTTAAGTTCTAAGAATATCTCTCACAATATGATAATAAGTTGACCATAGCCTCCCTCGAGATAATTTCTTTTTGTGAAACTTAAAACTTAACAATTATCTCTATGGTGAGTCTCTCTCTATTACAAATCACTTTTCTCTTTTATTACTTTATTTCTTTTATATTTCATCTAGCCATCATAATTTGTTCTCTTGGGATATCAACGCTCATTTTGTGACTCAAATGACCCTTTTCATGTTTCTTTTTCTCTATTGTGATGATATTTTTTGTTGATAGATTTGATGGCGATGTTCATTATTCTTCAATTGTATTATCAATTTCTCATTGTTAGATTTTGTTGAATTGTACTGTATGTAATAGGATGAGAGATTTTTCACCATTATTTTATCACTTTCAATTAGTTTTTCTGTTAAATTTTAATCTTAGATGCTTATTTTAGATGACTATTATATAGATTATATCACTTTTTGTTCCGTTTTTGTTAAAAACTTTAGTATCGTGCTTTTATTATTTTATTTACATAATTTATTGACTATAGTTACTTCCGTGTGCAATGCATGAGATTAAAACTAGTATCTTTACATAAATTAGAAAGTGAAACTTGACAAGATCCCATGAGCAGCTCAATAAGCCTAGTTTGTGCGGCTTGCTCGGCTAATTTACTCTCTATCATGGAATTTTGGGACCATAATTTTTTGATTGAAGAGTAGAAACACATACCAAGATAAAATAGAGAAGGTTACAAAAATATGCCCGTATGGGTGAGTAAAAGACTTACAGATGACATCCCATTCGATAGGAATGATAATAAAGACAAACTGAATCACAAAAGTGACAAAAAAAAATACACACTATAAAAAAAATTTAAACTGATTTTTGTTGTTTTGAAAACATAAATCAAAACTGGAAGTGTTTACAAACTCTACCTTAATATCATTGACTGTAATTTCATCTTAAAAAAATTTTCAACTCAATTATCCTAATTTTTCCACACAACAAATTTGTCAACGAACAAACTTTAGCTCTTAGGAATCTTCTTCCAGTTCTGTGTATAGTGACAATTAATAGTCGCTAAATGTTTGTAGTGCGTTAAATATTTATCGTGACCTTTTTAGCACACTACAAACATTTAGCGACTTTCAGTAACATTTACTAGTAATACTTTTTTAGCGTCACTAAATAAAAGTCATTAGAACGGAAGGTTATCGGATCAAATGACAAAGATAAAAGGAAGATTCATTTAACCGGAACCAAATTTCTTTCTTCGTCAACTTTACTCTTGTATCTCTACTTAATACGTAAGCCTGACCCTGTGATTTCCCATCGCGCTTACCGCATCAATTCAATTGGACAAAAACGAGAGAAGAAAACACAGAGTACGCACAAAGATCGGCGACTCCAATCATGGATTGACACCATCGACTCTCTTCCTTACCGGTTAACATGGAATCCCTGTCGCCGGAATCCCCGCCGGAGTCTCTTCTGTTGGAAGATTTCGGCCAGAAGGTCGACCTGACACGCCGGATACGGGAGGTGCTGTCCAACTACCCCGAGGGAACCACGGTCTTGAAGGAGCTCATCCAGAACGCCGACGACGCCGGCGCCACCACGGTCCGGCTGTGCCTAGATCGCCGCTCGCACGGCACCGTTTCGCTCCTGTCCGACAGGCTGGCCCAGTGGCAGGGCCCGGCCCTGCTCGCCTACAATGACGCCGTCTTCGCGGAAGAGGATTTCGCCAGTATTTCCAGGATCGGTGGGAGTGGCAAGCAGGGCCAGGCCTGGAAGACCGGCCGCTTTGGGTAAGTTCGTTCAACGAAGCCGTTTTTGGTAGCATGTGTATGGTTGTTTTGGCTACGAGAATAGCGTTGACCAGAGAGATTTCTTAGAACTGAGTTGAACTTGTTTAAAGACGTACGTGTTTGGATGTTTTTGGCTACGCAGAGAGTTCTTGAATGACTGTTGATTGTGATGAACTCTGTTTACTAGCGTATGCGTCTGTATGGATGTGTTTGGGTATGCGAATAGTCTTAACCATAGATATATATTTTTTTAATTGGCAACATAATTCGAGAATATTTGCAGACACACATTGAATTACAAGTGCACACACAAAGATACACGACTTGTACAAGTTGATGTGGAAGTGTTTGAATATGCAGATAGGAACTTCTCGAAGTGTTGATCATAAAAAGCTCTTTTTTATTCTGAATCAAATAAACTTGTATATAATTGGTCGGCAGAGTCGATGTTTATGATTTGATTGTTTTGTGTTAAATTGTGGTAACTCTTAGGTTTGGTGTTTTGTCTAGCTCAAAATGAGTTTATGACTGCTGCTCTTTGTGGTTCTTGTCGACTGCAGCATGCGTAACGGTGTGTTACTATGAAGTTTCCTATAGTGGCTGTACTGGGGTGTCATGATTGTCTAACGAGATATTCGATTACCCGGGGATAAGGAAATTGTTACAATTGGTTAACTATTGCAGAACATGAAGAACAGAGGAACAACTTTGGCTAATAGGGAGAAAAGGAAATAAATGACATGGAATAGAGAAGTTTGGGTAGCGTTTTCATTTGTTCTTTGTGGAGACTGATAGCTATTGTTATTGATCTTGATGTTTATCCAATAGGTATTAGCATAGATATTGCTGGGGTAAGACAATTAAATGCTACCCATGTCTAGGTTAAGCCTTGTAGTGTGATTGAGTTCCTCATATACAGAACCATTGGAAGTAGGCGAGGATCCGCAATGAAAGAGTCATATTGGGTCGGGGCCAATAGCTTGCAAACGTGGTTTTGAATGGCCTACGAATATAATGGAATGTAGGACTCAAAGCTCTAGTCCCAAGAGGTTTCAGCCCAATATAATGGCGGGGTGGATCGCTGTGGTAGGAGAAATGGGAACGAGATATGTAACTTGGTATCCTCATACTTTGGCGACAATGTCTTAGTCAGCCTTGAAAGGACAAAAAGAAAAGAAACACTGCGAATCCTTTTAGTACCAGGCTTTAGATAACTCAGTCTGATAATTTTTAAAGATGAAATTGAACAGGAAAATGAGATTTTAATTTAGAAGTGCAAAAGTGCTTTTAACTTCTAGGAATATTGACATGAGACCGTATAGCAACATGGCAGCAAGAGGCTGTAAGGTTGTGCCATATGAAGAGTCACAACACACCCCTCTTGCGTTTCTGCAGTAGAATAAATACAGAAACATAGAAATGCTAGGTAGATTACTTCAGCAGAAATTTTACGATGAAGCGTTTAGGTTTGACAACCATTTGTGTCATGGATGCTAAAGATTTCTCTTTTCATTTTAATTATTGGTCCTTTTTATCTCTGTTATCTGTCTTTGTGTATATGCTCGTGTTACTTTACTAGTATATTTATGTAACCTTCCTAATTACAGTTCCACCTCAGTTTTCATGGGAAATCTTGTTGAACCTAAAGTATAATTGTATATTGCACAATGAGCTCTTGATTCACAATTGCAAAAAGTCGTGGTAATCAAATAAATAATTTGTGATGGGGTTAATTATACGGACCTTCCCTGAGAAAAGTAAAAAAATACAGAGACATCCCTTGCATTTTCTGAAATGGCACTGTCCTCCGCTGGTACAAACTATTGACCTTTAAGCCGAAAATCGGGATATCTGTTAGGTTTTGGCCACCGACAGCGATACTCAAGTTATATACATCTGTTACCACGCATATTGCCCGAGATTCTCCACTATAACGTCAATATTGCTTTGACGAGAAATTGGCCGTTAAGCCCGTTATAACACCGTTACACTTGAAATCAAAACTACATCTTGCTACCAAAATATGGACATGGCAAGAGAAGAAGAAGATTAGAAGAAGACAGTAGATGATGTCGGTTACAAAGAACAAAACTAAATCCTGCAAGTTCAAACCTTCGATTTTGTTGTTCCCGTGGAGAGTGTCTGGTTTGGTAGGTTGGTGGCTCTTTTTTATTAAATCTGGCATAGAATATTATTTTTCGACAGATGGATTCCAGCTGTCGAGATAAGAAGAAATTCCCAACAGTCAATAGCTTTGCAGTTCGTCAAAGTCAAAAAGTAGGCTTTATGGCCTCTCGGGAATAGCTCTTCTATAGGAAGCATGAATGTGGGTACAGGTGGGGATACGACATGGGTGGGGATATGCTGATATGTCATTTTCTGAAAAGACAGGATACGGGTGCGGCTGTGATACAACAAAGTAATAATTAGTACAAATAGTATAAGTAAAAAATTACTAAATATATGCGGCAAAAATAGTTGGAGCAAGTTAATTTACGGTGAATTTGGAAACAATGAAATTTAAATGGGTCCCGGTACCCCAAAAAAAAAAAAAAATGCTCAGAAGAACATGAGTATATCTTTCGGTGAACAGAAATTTGACGACTGGTACTTGGCAGGAGTTACAGCGATGATGCCACGCGAATTGCAGAAATGACGACGGGTTCAGCCATTGTTTCTTTTTCCCTTCCCTGGGTTAGAGTGTGAAGTATGATTCTTGCTGTCTTCAGTTTTGGGGGGTAGATTTATTTTGAATTAGCTCTTTTTGTGGCCAGATTGGATGGTCTTAGTTGTGGTGGTAGGTGGACGGGTGGGTGGGCTGAGAGATAACACAGTCTCTTCAATTGTACTGGTGGTGGGAGTGCAAAGGTGTATAGAAAGACAGAGATATAATGAGGGTAATTTGGACGAATGGTTTTGAAGTGGTATTTGGGTATAGGGGTATAACGGGCAATAGTGGAGGTCTATTCGATGACTTCAGCAATTCAATTGTGTCAGACTTGGTCAAGGCCCCCAATGGAGGTCTGTGAAATGAAACCAAAGGGGAGGACAGTTCTATTTAAGAAAAGGCAAGCGATGTCCCTGTATTGAAGGCAACACTCAAGGCAGGTCACTGTAATTAATCCATCATGATATTTACCTTTCACAGAGACACACTCACATACTACATATAGATCTGTTGCTGCAGTTAGTTTGTTTGACTGTGTTGGCTTCATACTTAACCCCATTCCTTGTGCTTATTTTTTTACTCTTTGTTTTTAGGGTTGGCTTCAACTCTGTGTACCACCTAACTGATTTGCCCTCGTTTGTAAGTGGCAAATACGTCGTAGTATTTGATCCTCAGGGTGTTTACCTTCCTAATGTCTCCGCGGCAAATCCTGGAAAAAGAATAGAGTATGTTAGTTCCTCGGCAATCTCACTGTATAAAGATCAGTTTTTTCCATATTGTGCTTTTGGCTGTGACATGAAAAGTCCTTTCCGTGGAACTTTATTCCGCTTTCCTTTGAGAAATGCAGATCAAGCTCTTAACAGCAAGCTCTCAAAGCAAGCGTACTTGGAAGATGACATTTCTTCGATGTTTGTTCAGCTTTATGAGGAAGGTGTCTTGGCGCTACTCTTTCTTAAAAGCGTACTCTCTATTGAAATGTATGTATGGGATGGAGAATTGCCTGAGCCGAGAAAAGTTTATTCCTGCTCTATCAACTCAACCAGTGATAATACAGTTTGGCATCGCCAGGCACTTTTGAGACTATCGAATTCTGCAAATTATTCAGTTTGTGAGACAGATGCATATTCGTTGGATTTCTTGAGAGAGGCAGTGATTGGAAACCAGTCTGAGAAGAGGAGGACTGACACTTTCTATGTAGTGCAGACGATGGCATCAGCATCTAGTAGAATAGGTTCATTTGCTGCCGCTGCATCAAAAGAGTATGACATTCACCTGCTGCCTTGGGCATCCGTTGCAGCATGCATGTCGGATGATTCATCCAATGTAAGATGCAGTCTTTTGATCTGAATCTAGCACTACTTTCCTCTATCCAACCCTCCACATCTAAAGAAAAAAAAGTAACGCGTTGTTTTCATTTGATTGCCTGTTCTTTTAGTTTATAAAATATTAAAACTTAATATGTATTGGTATGCAATTGAGCTGACACAAATCTGAATTCTCTCCCTCTGTTTGATAAATTGTCACTGTAATTGAACTGTGTTTGCTGATATCAAGAAGCTGATATCCTTCTTCTGAGATGCAATTCTAGTGATAGAAATGGTAATTTTGTCTATACCTCATCTTTTCATTTCCGTCATGTTGATGTAGACTGTTACCCTCCCCTGAACTTGCAATGGCTGGAGTCTCCTGTACCTTGCTGCCCTCTTTGGTTTTCCTTGTGCTTCCCTCTTATACTAATGGGACCTGGGATGAAATTATACTGCTTTGGCTTTGGTTGAGCCTGATAGGTCGTGTTTGGGTAGGAGAATTGTCATATTGCGATTGTGCTTATTCTCTTTCTATGCGTACAAGTCTCCGGCTAGCAAAAAGATACATTTTGTTGTCCGGAAAACTGACATAGGAGTTTTTACTTAATTTTCCGTTGTGATTTTATATGTTTTCTGTCTCTTTACTTTATTTTCAATTGGCATATCTTTTCTCTGACTCTTATTATATCTAGTCTAGGTATAAAGACGCACGTATGTAATATATTGGGTAGATTCAAGTGGGACTCTGTGTTTTAGCATATGGAGCATTTGCTACTCTTTTAGTTTTAATCCTTTTTTTTCCTTGATCTTGAGGGCAAGAATGGGGAATCAGTTGGCAGGGAGGTATATGGTGATATCGCTCGCCAAAGGTGGGGACAATGCATTATTATCACTTGGTTCAAGAGAGGAGTAAGTTTCTGGGAGCTTATACTTATCAAAAAAAAAAAAAAAATGAAAGAAAGAAAAAAAGAAGAAAAAGAAGAAAATGAAAGGATTCTAGGAGCTTATAGAGTCTACTTATTGCCAAATGGGGTGGCTGGAGAATTGTGAAGAAGCTGGAGTGGAACTAGGGTGATGCAATGGGTCCCTTGTGCCTTACCTGGCCATTTGTAGGCAGAGAAACCTGTGTTTGATGGGGTGATGCTCACCGACCTACTTCATTATTTGTTCTTGAGCCTTATTTTATGTCTGAGGGTAGCTATGTTTTTGTACATTTTTTGTGTCTCTTATGTCTTGGCCTACCCAACAGACAACACTGAAAGTTATCTGTTAAGTAACTAAAAAATAATTTTATCATTACACTACGTACTAAGAAACCTGTCAACAACGTTTAGTCTAGGAAATTCAAAATTTGTAAGGCCTATCAATCTCTCTCTCCCCTCCCCCCTCTTACCCCCGGCCGGCTCACGCACGGTTTGCTGGGTGTACCTATTTAGATACAGGGTGTACTTAGGGCATCTGCCATTAACCGCTGAAATGATTGGTGCTAATCGTACATTTACTTAACACTTGTTCTTGCATCTCTTATTCCCTATGTTGGCATTGGGAAATTGGAGATCTCCTGTCATTCTTACTATATTATTCATTAGTAAAACATTTTCAGTATTATGAAAATTATTACTTTACGATTACCACTTCATCAAACTTTCTATCCGAGATTGTGGATACTCCATAAATACTGGATGTAAGGACATTAATAAAGCTACCCTAGTTCAGCAGAAAACCCAGTCGGAGATGGGACGTAAGGACATTAATAAAGCTACTCTAGTTCTGCGGAAAACCCAATCGAAGAGTACAATCCAATGCTCCTCACATTTAGTATTTGCTAAAGTTCTCTCGCTGGGGTTAAGAGTCATCTTTCTTTCTTCTTGGCTAGAGAGCTTCTGACTTTGGAAATCTTTTTTGGTTAAATGTTTTCTGTACGAACGATCGCCTGTTCAATGAGTGACTGTTTACCCTTACTGTGTCCTATCTAAAAAAATGATTGACATGCTGTGTCAGCCAAGCAGTTTCACTGTTGTAGGCTCTCTCTCTTTATTGATCTCTCTGCTATCTACATATCTTTCTATCTATGTCCACATATATATAGGTATATTTGTGCGTGTGTGCACGTGCATGCATTTATGTTCTTATGTTAAGTAGGACTATTCTCATGTTGCTGTAATGATATCTAACAGGATGAAGTTCTTAAGCTAGGACGGGCATTCTGTTTCCTTCCTTTGCCTGTAAAAACTGGAATGTGTGTACAAATTAATGGATACTTCGAGGTCTCATCAAACCGTCGCGGCATTTGGTATGGAGCTGATATGGACAGAAGTGGAAGAATTCGTTCTCTCTGGAACAGGCTTCTTTTGGAAGATGTTGTAGCTCCTACTTTTGTACAGTTACTGCTTGCTGTCCAAGCATTGCTAGGTCCAACAACAGCGTATTATTCTTTGTGGCCCAGTGGTTCATTTGAAGAGCCTTGGAACATTTTGGTTGAGCATATATACAGAAACATTATTGATTCTCCTGTCCTGTATTCTAATGTTGATGGAGGGAAATGGGTTACACCAGTGGAAGCTTTCCTTCACGATATGGAGTTTGCTAGAAGCAGAGAATTGGGGGAGGCTCTTGTACAGCTAAAAGTGCCTATTGTTCATTTGCCCAATGCTCTACTTGATATGCTCTTGAAATACGCATCTACTTTTCAGCTGAAAGTGGTTACTCCTGATACAGTTCGTCACTGCCTTCGAAAAAGCAGAACTGTAAGCACATTAAGCAGATCTTACAAGCTTATATTGCTGGAATATTGTCTTGAAGACCTGATTGATACTGATGTTGGTAAACATGCTTATGACCTGCCTTTACTACCTTTAGCAAGTGGTGACTTTGGTTTATTTTCTGTAGTCTCAAAAGGGACTTCTTATTTTATTTGCAATGATTTGGAATATATTCTTCTTCAGAAACTCTCAGACAGAGTAATCGATCACAATATCTCGGAAAACATATTAACTAGACTATCAGCCATCGCTAAGGCCTCATCAGCAAATCTTATTGTGTTCAATGTTAAGATCCTTCTTCAGTTATTCCCGAGATTTGTGCCTGATGATTGGAAATACAAAACCAAAGTCTCTTGGGACTCAAAAGATGATTCGAGTTATCCGACTTCTGCATGGTTTCGGCTTTTCTGGCAGTATCTTCGAGGTCAACGTGAAGCACTGTCCCTGTTTGGTGATTGGCCTATATTGCCATCCCTTTCAGGGCATCTGCATAGACCATATAGGGAGTCAAAACTGTTAAATGTGGAACAGTTGTCTGGCAAGATGAGAGACCTCCTTGTTAAGATCGGATGCAAGGTTCTCGATAGTAATTACGGTGTTGAACATCCAGATTTGGTGCACTATGTATGTGATGCTAATGGTGCTGGTGTTTTGGAGTCAATTTACGATGTTGTCTCTACGAATGATAGTATCAGACGAGCATTTCTTCACAACTTGGAAGTGGGAGAGAGGGATGACCTTCGTCGATTTCTTCTGGATCCAAAATGGTATATTGGAAACATTATGACTGATTCCGACATACGAAGTTGCAAGAGGTTGCCTATTTACAGGGTCTTTCCTGGAGAATCTGCAGACAGTATCCAGTATTCAGATTTAGAGAACCCTCGAAAATACTTGCCCCCATATGATTGTCCCGAGTGCTTCCTCTGTGGTGAGTTCATTAGCAGCTTGAATGCTGAAGAAGAGGTTTTAAGTAGATATTTCGGAATTGAGCGTATGGGGAAGGCTCTTTTTTATAAGCAGCATGTGTTAAACAGAGTCAGAGAGTTGCCTGACGAAGCTCGTGATAACGTCATGGTTTCTATTCTGCAAGAGCTGCCGCAACTATGTGTTGAGGATTCATCTTTCAAGGAAGGTCTAAGAAATTTGGAATTTGTCACAACTTCTAGTGGCTCTTTGAAATGTCCAGCAGCACTATACGATCCTCGCAATGAAGAACTATATGCTTTGCTGGAAGATTCAGATTGTTTCCCTTGGGGCGTTTTCCAGGAGTCGGGCATGTTAGACATGCTACAAGGTTTGGGTCTCAGAACAAGCATGTCTACGGAGGCAGTTGTACAAGCTGCTCGACAGGTAGAACAATTAATGCATGATGATCAAAAGAGAGCTCATTCTAGAGGCAAAGTGCTTCTGTCCTATCTGGAAGTAAATGCATTAAAATGGCAACCTAATCCACCAAAAGTTGATGAAAGAACTATGAACAGAATGTTCTCACGAGCTGCAAGTGCACTCAAACATCGTACTTCGAAATCCGACCTGGAGAAATTCTGGAATGATCTCCGTATGATTTGCTGGTGCCCTGTTCTTGTTTCTTCTCCATATCAAGCTTTACCATGGCCTGTCGTATCATCTGTGGTTGCTCCTCCAAAGCTTGTGAGACTAAGCACAGACTTGTGGCTTGTTTCGGCAAGCATGCGTATACTAGACGGAGAGTGCTCCTCAACAGCCTTATCTTATCACCTTGGGTGGTCATTGCCGCCTGGAGGAAGTGTAATTGCTGCCCAACTGCTTGAGCTTGGCAAGAATAATGACACTGTGACCGACCCGGTGCTTCGACAAGAACTGGCTTTGGCAATGCCCAGGATATACTCCATACTTACATCCATGATTGGTTCTGATGAGATGGATATTGTAAAGGCTGTTCTAGAAGGGTGCCGATGGATTTGGGTGGGAGATGGATTTGCTACCTTGGATGAGGTTGTCCTCGGTGGTCCTCTCCATTTGGCTCCCTATATACGCGTTATACCTGTTGATTTAGCAGTTTTTAGGGATTTGTTTTTGGAGCTTGGCGTTCGCGAATTCTTGAAGCCTAGTGACTATGCTAACATATTGTGCAGGATGGCTATGACAAAAGGCTCCACTCCTCTTGATGCACACGAAATCAGGGCTGCCTTACTCATTGCACAGCATCTATCTGAAGTTCAGTTATATGAGGAGCAAATTAAAATCTATTTACCTGACTTGTCGTGCAGACTAGTAAATGCTACAGATTTGGTTTATAATGATGCTCCTTGGTTGCTTGACTCTGAACATTCAGATACTTCATTTGGTAATGCATCTCCTATGGCCTTAGGCACAACAAGAACTGTTCAAAAATATGTACACGGTAACATTTCTAATGATGTCGCGGATAAGCTTGGTGTCCGTTCTCTTAGGAGGATGTTGCTTGCTGAGAGTGCCGATTCAATGAATATGAGCTTGTCTGGAGCAGCTGAAGCATTTGGACAGCATGAAGCCTTGACAACCAGACTTAAACATATACTCGAAATGTATGCGGATGGACCTGGAATTCTCTTCGAGCTGGTACAAAATGCAGAGGATGCAAGAGCTTCTGAGGTGATCTTTTTATTAGATAAAACTCAGTACGGAACTTCATCTGTTCTTTCTCCTGAAATGGCCGATTGGCAGGGCCCTTCTTTGTACTGCTTCAACAACTCTGTTTTTAGTCCCCAAGATTTGTATGCAATCTCTCGTATTGGTCAAGAAAGTAAATTAGATAAGCCATTTGCAGTTGGAAGATTTGGGCTTGGATTTAATTGTGTTTATCACTTCACGGACATCCCTGCATTTGTCTCTGGGGAGAATATCGTCATGTTTGATCCTCATGCCTGCAATTTGCCTGGGATTTCTCCTTCTCACCCTGGCTTACGTATCAAATTTGTAGGCAGAAGGATTTTAGAACAGTTTCCTGATCAATTTTCTCCATTCCTGCACTTTGGCTGTGACTTGCAGCAGTCGTTTCCTGGTACCCTCTTCCGTTTTCCCCTCAGGAGTGCAAGCGCTGCTTCAAGAAGCCAAATAAAAAAAGAGAAATACTTGCCTGAAGATGTCACATCACTCTTCTCTTCCTTTGCTGAGGTGGTTTCAGAGACGATACTTTTTCTTCGAAATGTGAAGACTATCTCCATTTTCATCAAGGAAGGAGCCAGTTCTGAGATGCAACTACTTCATCGTGTTCGGAAGCAATGTGTTACTGACCCAGAAGCTGAAACCAATGCATTTAATCATATGTTTAACGTCACACGGGGAAATCAACAAGATGAGATTGATAAGGATCAGTTCCTTGACAAACTGAGCAGATCAGTTGACTCTGACTTACCTTGGAAATGCCAGAAGCTTGTGGTCACAGAGCAAAGCTCACATGGTGATAAGTCGCATTTGTGGTTAACCAGTGAATGCTTAGGTAGTGGCCGTGTTAAAAATAACTCTCCAACCATCGATGCCAAGTCCCATAAATTCATTCCATGGGCTTGTGTTGCTTCACATTTAAACTCGGTGAAGGTTGAGCGAGAATCGAATAATGACACACATGCTGTGGATTCATTTGTCACTACTCCAGACATACTTCAAATTCCTGTAACTTCTGGTCCATTAGAAAAGAACTTTGAGGGTCGTGCCTTCTGTTTTCTGCCGCTGCCAATAAATACGGGTCTTCCGGTGCATGTGAATGGTTACTTTGAGTTATCATCAAATCGAAGGGATATATGGTTTGGAAATGACATGGCAGGGGGTGGGAAAAAGCGCTCGGACTGGAATATGTACCTACTTGAAGATGTTGCTGCCCCAGCTTATGGTCATTTGCTTGAGAAAGTTGCCTTGGAAATTGGTCCAGGTGATTTGTTTTTTTCTTTATGGCCGTCAACATTACGGTTAGAACCGTGGGCATCAATGGTGCAGAAACTGTACAATTTCATTGCTGATTTTGGTCTTCGTGTATTGTACACAAAAGCTAGAGGGGGCCAATGGATCTCAACCAAACAGGCTATCTTCCCCGATTTTACCTTTGACAAGGCACAAGATCTTGTAGAAGCATTATCTGATGCTGGTTTACCTGTGGTGACTATTCCTCAGCCACTAGTGGAGAAATTTATGGAGGTCTGCCCGTCATTGCATTTCCTCACGCCTCACTTACTACGTACCTTGCTAATTCGGCGGAAACGTGAATTTAGGGGCAAGAGTGAAATGATCTTAACCCTTGAGTACTGCTTACTTGACTTAAGAATTCCTGTCCAGTCTGATAGTTTCTATGGTTTGCCTCTGTTACCTCTTTCGAACGAACTATTCACATCATTTGAGAAGAGGGGGGTTAGTGAAAGAATTTTTGTTGCTCATGGAGATGAATATGGCCTTCTTAAGGATTCAGTCCCACATCAACTTGTGGACTATGGAATCTCTGGTGTTGTTCACAGGAAACTATGTGATATAGCTCGAACTGAAGATTTCAACATATCTTTCTTGACGTGCCATTTGCTTGAGAAGCTCTTTGTAAGAATACTTCCGGCAAACTGGCTGCTCGCTAAACAGGTAACTTGGGTTCCTGGTCATCAAGGCCAGCCGAGTTTGGAATGGATGAGAATTCTATGGAGCTATTTGAAGTCAAATTGTGACGATCTTTCACTGTTTTCTAAGTGGCCTATTTTGCCAGTTGGAAACAATCATCTGTTGCGACTTGTTGAAAACTCAAATGTGATAAAGGATGACGGGTGGAGTGAGAACATGTCTTCGTTGTTCCTGAGAGTAGGCTGTGTAATATTAAGGAGCGACCTTTTAGTAGAACATCCTCAATTAGAACATTATGTACAGTCTCCAACTGCAAGTGGAGTCCTAAATGCATTTCTATCAGTTGCGGTTAAGCTAGAGAAAGTTGAAGAGCTCTTCCTTGATGCAGCTGAGGGTGAGCTGCATGAACTTAGGAGTTTTATTCTTCAATCTAAGTGGTTCTCTGATGACTCACTGGATAGCATGCACATCGATATCATCAAACACATTCCAATGTTTGAGTCATTCAGGACTAGAAAACTGTTATCTTTGAGAAAATCTACTGCATGGCTTAAACCAGATGGTGTGAGGGAGGATCTTTTGGATGATGACTTTGTACGGATGGAATCTGAGAAGGAAAGAGTAATTCTGAGAAAGTATCTGATGATCGAAGAGCCTTCAAAGGTGGAATTTTACAAGGGGTATGTGCTCAACCGCATGCCGGAATTTCTTGCGCAGCAAGAGATTCTCTCATCCATCTTATACGATGTGAGGCTTTTGGTTGAAGAAGATGAGTCTACCAAAGCCGCACTTTCTGCAATACCTTTTGTTTTGGCACGCAATGGAACTTGGCAAGAGCCATACAGGTATCTCATTGTTTATATTTTATTATCTCTTCCTTTTCTAGATTTGGAGTTTCATGGCGAAGGATATGTGTAGCATGTTATGTTACATAGACTCGGTGTCTGTGTCTGGATCGGATATTTGTCCGAGTGTTGGACTCGCCTGTTTATGAAATTCTAGGATACGGGGCACGGAACCGTTGCCAATTGATCTGATCATAAAACTGCCAACGAACGAAGAGAGGATGGTGATCAGAAGGAGGCAGCCATGGTCGCGATGGAAAGGGTGGTGATCAGAAAGACCGATAAGATAGAGACTAGAGGTGGTGGCCGGAAAGGTGCGAGGTGGCGTTGGTGATCAAAGGGAAGTACAGAGACAGCAGGAATATGAAAGAGAAGAGGGGCACAAGATGTCATCAATCATGGTGCATTGGTGACTGGGAAAGAAAGAGAGGGATTGATGCAGGACAAGAATCCACGATTTGTAGCTCACATGTGAAGAAATCGGGAACCGTCCAAGAAGCAGGATCCCATGATAATACCACATGTTCTATTTTTTTTTTTGCTTTCAATAAAGCCCCTAAAATGTTTTGCACGATTCGGGCACTAAATATAATACTCCCTCCATCCCAATTGATCACATATGACTTGCACGTATATCAAGATTTTAAGTCATACATTCTATGTTTCCAAATCTACCCCTAAACGACTTATATCATTATTCTTGATGGCCAATCTTTCGTCCTTTAATTTTTCTCTTTCCTGAATTCCCAAGGCTAAAAGTTTTCTACTCTGCAGCTCAGAATTTTCTCTCTAAAAAACCGAACTCATGAACTTTGAAAGTTTAACAATTTGTTCATGGGGGTAGGCCCATGACTGATAATGACGCAACCTATCAAATCTGCAAAATCTCCCGCCAAAACTTTGCCGTTAAGTATTAGGTAATATTGCAGATGTAGCGGAGTTTAATGATGGATCAGACAAGAAGTAATTATGAGAATTCCTGCGTGTCTTTAGATGTCTGTGTATATATAGGGACTTAAAGAGTGATGAGTGGAGATGAGTTCTTTGGGTAACAGGTGAAAGAGACGGAGAGGAACCATCAAAAGTGAAAAAAGGACATAAGGGTAAAAAAGGAAGTTAATGATATTTGACCGCCTTCTTAAAATTTGTGCAAGTCAAATGGGAGTGAAAATTCTGGGACGGAGGGAGTAATATTTTGTCTAGTTAATCATGCTTTCAAGTTTCTGTTGGAAAAAAATAAAAAATAAAAAACGTGTCGTGTTCTTTTTTTGGCAGGCTTTATGATCCTCGTGTCCCTGAGCTGCAAAAGGTGCTGCACAGAGAAGCTTTCTTCCCTTCTGACAAGTTTTCCAGCCATGAAACTCTCGAGACTCTAGTTTACCTTGGTCTTAGGCAGAATTTAGGCTTTATTGGTTTACTGGATTGTGCTAGGTCCGTCTCAATGTTGCATGATTCGAGGGACTCCGAAGCCATCATATATGGGAGGAAGCTACTTGGTTCTTTAGATGCGTTGACAATCAAGCTCTCAATTGAGGAAGGAGAAGGCAGTTATAATGAATCTGGAGTTGCTGCAGGGTCTAACAACACCAGTGCATGCAATGGTGAAGAGGAATATTCTGCAGATAGTTGCGAAACCTACTTCAAAGATGGTCAAGACATAGATTCACTTATGGGAAATGTGATTGATGACAGGGCAGGAGAAGAATTTTGGTCAGAGCTGAAAGCCATCAGTTGGTGTCCTGTTTATGCTGATCCTCCTCTACGAGGACTTCCATGGGCTGTATCACGCCTTGAAGTGGCAGCTCCAATCATTGTGAGGCCTAAATCACAAATGTGGATGGTTTCATCTAAGATGCATATACTGGATGGTGAATGCTATTCAATTCATCTACAGCATAAACTTGGTTGGTTAGAACGCTTAGATGTAGATGTTTTGTCTGCACAACTAATTGGTCTATCAAAGTCCTATGCCCAGCTCAAGTTGCATTCTGAGGTGGAACCTAGTTTTGAAGGTGCACTGCAGGAGCAGATTCCATCACTCTATAAAAAAATGCAAGAATATCTTACTGATGATGATTTTACGGTCCTTAACTCTGCTTTGGATGGTGTTAACTGGGTATGGATCGGAGATGATTTTGTATCCCCAAAATCCCTTGCATTTGATTCACCTGTGAAGTTCAGTCCCTACTTGTATGTTGTACCATCTGAGTTACATGGATTCCGGAATTTGCTTTTGGCATTGGGTGTCAGACTTAGTTTTGATGTTTTTGACTACTTCCGTGTCCTACAACGCTTGCAAAATGACGTGAAAGATTCCCCCCTGTCAACTGATCAGTTGAGCTTTGTCCATTGTGTCCTAGAAGCCATTGCAGACTCTTGCTCAGATAGACTAATGTTCGAGTCTTCTAATAATCCGTTGCTAATTCCAGATTCTTCGGGAGTTCTCTTGTATGCAGGGGATCTTGTGTTTAATGATGCACCCTGGATGGAGAGCAATACCCTTATTAGCAAACAATATGTACATCCAAGTATCAGCCATGACTTGGCGAACAGATTGGGGATTCAGTCACTTCGCTGCCTCTCTTTGGTCAGTGAAGAAATGACTAAGGATTTGCCCTGCATGGAATATGCTAGAATATGTGACCTTCTTGGTCTGTACGGGAACAATGACTTCTTGTTATTTGACCTTCTTGAGTTAGCGGATTGCTGCAAAGCCAAAAAGCTCCATCTAATCTTTGACAAGAGGGAACATCCGCACCAATCATTGCTACAGCATAACCTAGGTAATTATTTTTAGTGCTTTTGTAGTCTATTTTACAATGGTGAACCAGTGGAAGTAGTTAACTCATATTGCATAGCCTCAGAGATAGATTAGATGAACACTACTTGCCCATTGTGTCAGAGGAAGGATTATATAATAACCAAGACCACTACTAACTTACTAAAATACCTCAAATCTTGAACATTCCACTCTACTTATCTACTTTCCTCCTCGAACTCATGGTTAGGTTATGAAAATTTTTATCGCATTTGTGGCTTCTTAGAACCCAAACATAATTAGAAATAAACCAAAACAAAAGATAATCCGAAGAGCCACCACCCATTTTGCATGGTAAAACCACTAGCAAATGATGCCAGAATCATGAACGAGTCGCCGAACAGACACCTTGAACAAATCTTTTTGTACTCTCAACCTCTTAGAGAGAGCCCATTCTCCAAAAGGAACACCCATTCTGGGCTTGCAAACAACACTGCAGATCCTCCTTGCATTTGCTAACATGGCAAAGCGACCTTCTGACTTGCCTTCAAGACACAAACGAGATGGCTTCGTGCACTGGAAACAGGTAAGTAATGAAGAACAACAAGGAAAAGTCCCATACACAAACAACTCAAGTCGTTGCTCTTAAAGTTCCTGGCAAACAAATTGTTGTTAGCCCATGAACATTTCAAATGCAGACAAAGACTGAGCACTCTACCACTACCCATGATCAAGCTGAACAGTCCGATGATACTCATAGTCCATGAGTAATAATCCCCCATATTTTCCCCTCAAGTTGAAACTCCTTAAATTTGAAACTAAAACCCAAATGTCAATGATCAGCCACCCTCCCAAAACACCAAACATGCTGCCAAGCACGCCTTTAACCTCGACCGAACAGCAGTGCCTGTTGGAAGCTTAACCCAACACACCATAGTCTTCATAAAACACCAAATGCCCCCATACGCAACCAAAAAGTATAGATCGGTTAGAATAACCAAACAAAATAACTTCTTTTTTGTGAACAAGCAAGACACAAAACACTGACATGCTTTGCCTTTTTTGACCTACGCAGTGCCTACCTGAAAAAGACCAGTGACGACTTTTACTAAACAGGACTCAACAAACATTAACATAGAAAAAGACAGTTAAAAAAATGTACAAAAACTCAGCCAGGCTAATGCGCCAGAAGTGAAAAAAACAAGGAACAAGTCCTTGAGTGAAAGAAAACCTAGATTCCACTAGGTAAGAAACACACAATATCAGTCAAATTCAAATCATTTCTGCTCCAGATATTAACATAGGGGCCTTTATATAGAAAAAATGGAAAGAAACAGCAAATGGAACATAGAAAATATTAGTTTGAGAGCTTGAATAGTGTGGAATGATTTGGGGGGTTTATTGAAAGCAAAACATAGCACTGGTTTGCTAAGATCATGGGATCCTGCAGGTTGAGATTAACAGTTCGACGATTTCAGCACGTGCGCCAAAATCGTGGATTCTAATCCTGCATTGCTGGCAAACAGCCTATGGCCGGCTGCTAGCAGAACCACAGAATCAGTATATGACTGTTAAAACTTTGGCCCAGGATTGAAACCCAATTTTAAATCTTATTATAAAGACTGAATGGGATTGATTACTTGGAACCCTAGGAGGCTTTATTTGATAACTTAGACGAGTACCCACTTACTAAAATACGGCTATCTACAACATTCCACTGTAGTCATCTAGCAGAAGCTATCTGACAAGCTGGTAGGGCGTCCTGATTTGTTGCACGTCCTCTTGTAGATAGACTCCTTAGTTCATGTCGAAGAGTCAACTTCACATGTATGAGTTAAACACACTCAAAAGTTGTGCATCCAGACTTTCTGTCGTAGGTGCCCAAATATGTAATTTAATTAAACTGGTTGATGCTGAGGTTCAGTACCCTAATCCCTAAACCCTAAATCCATACGCAGAAGGCGATTGCCAATATCTGGTGTGGCCTTCGGGCATTTCACACTGACTTGCATTTTTTTATGTGGAAGTGGAACAACACGTTCTCAACAACTTAGCTTATGTTGGGCTTCATTTAGGGTACATCATTTTCTGTAAGGTTTTCTTGCGCTTCCAATTCTTTATCCTAAATCTATATCAATGATATAACGTATGTCTTTACAGCCGAGTTTCAAGGGCCTGCCCTGGTAGCCATCCTTGAAGGGGCCATCTTGAGTACGGAAGAAGTAGCTAGCCTCCAGTTTCTTCCTCCATGGAGTCTGCGAGACGATACTCTTAATTATGGCTTAGGATTGCTTAGCTGTTACTTTATATCTGATCTCCCATCAGTTGTCTCTGGTGGTTCACTTTATATGTTTGATCCTCGTGGCTTGGCTCTTGCCGTACCTTCAAGCCGCGGCCCTGCTGCAAAAATGTTCTCTTTGATAGGTACTTTCTTCTTGCACCACTGTACATTGGTCAGCTTTGTTATGTGGTTATATTTATGTTTAGTACATTTGAAATCATTATGCCATAGAAATTGTCAATGTTATACTTAAAGAAGATGGAATAATTTGCCTAATGAATTGTTGTTTGAAATCTTTTGTCGCTTTTGTCTTGCATTAAGAAAACTTTTGAAATTTTATTTGAATGATTTTTGGAAAAGACAGCGGTAACACGTGGAAATAGGCTAATTTTGATGGTTTGGCATTTGAACATGACACTGTCTTTGTTTATTTCCTTGAAATATTTTGTTGCAATCCTATTATGCATGCCAGAACTAGTGCAATGTTTGGCATGACGGGCATGGATGTCCTTCTGCTTTCTAAACATGGGCAGGGGGTTGAAGAGGTCTCTGGTTTGGTCCTTCTGCCTATTTTAATTTTGAGCTTGGAGCTATTCTGGATCGGGTTGGGCCTACTGCTCTGCTGTGGAAGTTTGGGCTGGTGAGGGCGTGCCGGTTCACTTCTTGAACTTTATTTTTGGAGCAGGATTTTTCGGTATTTGCATGTCCTCTTGTACACTGTCTACCTGTGCTTTCTTAGGGGTTGTGCCCCTATGATGTGATTTTCAATGGGACCACCGACTTACCTATCTAACTTCCAAGGTTGGAAAGGATGATTGGTCTGGTTTTTCCCTCTCCAAAGCAATGAAGTTCGGAAAATACTATGGACTTCAAAGAGATTTTTGTGGAACCCATGTAGAAAAATTGCCCATTGGGACTTTACTGTGGACTAAGAAATTTTTAAAATCAACACTACATTTTTTTTCTCTTCAAAACCACATATGCAGAAGTTTAATGTCTATCTGCAGATTCAACGTACACAGTTGCTCTGCCCATGGATCTAAATGTGGGGGCCTCAAGCTTCAAATTGAATCCCCTTCTTGTATCTCTTTTATTATGTATAGTGTTCACGGAATCCAGGTCAGTGCCAGGAATGTACTGGTGCAAATGAGTTAAAGCTTAATAGCCATCTCATTCTGAAATGAGGTCGATCCAGTGAATTGCTTTTTTTTTTTCCTTCTTAATTCTCATCCAATCCCATAGATTGGATCATAACATTATGCTTGGATCTTGTATTACCTATAATCAGCCCCAGGAAAGTGACGGGCTTTCTTGTTTTAGTCTTTTTGGAAATAGAAGTATTATCTGATGTCCGCTTAGCTGTTTTAGTGGCGTATATACTTGTGATCGATTATATTCTGTCACCTCTTCTCCTGTGACAATTTCATCTATAATCCCTAATATTTCGTTGTAAGTCTTATTGGAGGGCCTTTCAGATTGCTAAATCTTTAGAGTTGGTGATTACTCAACCTTCTGAAACTTTTATATTTTGGATTTGAGAAATTCTCGAAGACATAATTTCTGTAGCTTTATAGGTAGAGTTGCTGGACTAACAAAAGATTACTTTTCTTTTTCTTTCAGGCACTGATTTGACTGAGCGATTTCGTGATCAATTCAGTCCCATGCTAATTTCTGAAAATATGCCATGGTCGACTTCTGATTCTACTATTATACGCATGCCTCTATCATCTGAATGTATGAAAGATGGAATTGAAGGTGGCATGGAGAGAATGACACTGATATTTGACAAATTTATGGAGCATGCCTCAAGAGCATTACTATTTCTAAAATCAGTTTTGCAGGTAATATAAGCCTTGAATTTTTTCATTTGTTCTGACTATCAAGCTATTACTTGTATGTGGGGCAAATGTGTACCATATCTTTCTTGCGTACGTAATTGGAATCATGGTCAAGAATTAGGAGAAGATATAGATGCTGAGATAGACAGCTTTCACAATTATAGCTAAGTTGTCTAGCGAAGAGGTTCCAATTTGCCCATGTTTTTTTTTTGTTTCTTGGATTTGATGCAAATATTCATACACTGCAAATCTTTGGAAGTAGAACAACATAAAAATGAAGCGTAGTCTCCTTTAATTGTCATGTAGAAACTCTTTAAAGTATGGAGCCTTTTTTTGTGTCAAGCGCGTATAGGATATCACCACACCATTTACTCCATGCCCCTATGTAGAGTTAAACTTGAATTGAACTCACCGCTGACACTTCTTAAATATGCACTATACAAAAACCTTGTGTGTTGAGAATTATGTCCTTTTATCAAGTACATGGGTTGTGATTGATAAAGACACGCCTCATTGAGGTCTTATCATAAAGTTAGGTTGTATGGGAAAATAAGTCACCCTAAATGTGTACATACATACATATATAGATCTATTGCTAAACCCTGTACCCTTCCCAAAGTTTTTGCATGGACTGTTCCTTAAAAAATTATGGGTAGTCAAAAAGACCCTCAAATTCCTTTCCCCTCTCAGTGCCTCTTTTTCTTCTCCCTCCCTGGTTTAACTCACGACAAGCAGCCTTTTGGCTTCACAGAGCGTTGGCACATTGCACCACTACGAATCGGAGTTCACGGGTTTGAAAAGCAAAAACGTCCTCTTTGCAAATTTAGGGCTGAGGCTCAGCGTACATGTGATCCCTCCACAAGAGTAGCCATGTGCTTTGCTGGATATTTTAATTAGACAAGACCAGTTTTTGTTTGCTGACTTTTTCATACACTTTTCAGTAAGGGGTTTTGGTTTTTCCATTCTATGTGATATTCCTTTTTAATGAGTAGTTCACAATTAAGTGGCGATCTCTTCTCCTTTAACCGACTCTGTATGCTTTAATTCAGGTATCACTGTCAACATGGGAGGATCGAAACCCTCAGCCGCGCCAAGATTATTCAGTTAATGTTGATTTATCTTGTGCTGTTGCGAGGAACCCTTTCTCTGAAAAAAAGTGGAAGAAGTTTCAGTTATCAAGTTTATTTGGTAGCTCAAATGCTGCGATCAAGTTGCATATAATAGATGTGAACTTGAACCAAGGAGGAGTCCTAGTAACCGACCGATGGCTTATTGTACTTTGCTTGGGTTCTGGGCAAACCAGAAATATGGCCCTTGACAGGTATGTGAAAAGCAAGATGTGGATGGTAAAGTTTTCTGTTTATCACCAGATCCGAATATAGCTCTTAGTATGTTTCATCCTGAACCGAATTATGAGCCCTTCAGTGCCATGACAAGGAGAATCAATCGTGGGACATCTTCGATGGTCATGATGAGTTAAAAAAATTCTTCGCCAGGAGAAATCATTAGGGACCTCATAATTTAATTGACCGCCTCACTTTAACTTCCTCCAAGTGAGTGCCACTCTGAAAGCAAAGGCATTGTTATCCTATTCTGGACTAGATGTATCAGTCTTCAAACAAGTATCTGATACCTTCAATTCTAAACTGTATAGCCAACGAACCTCTAAAGTTGATCTCTATTGGGAGATCCCCTGCCCTGCTTCCCAGCATACTGAACTCTGACTTTAAAAAGGACCATTAGTTTTAGACTATCTTCCGACTTCTATGCCAACAAAGTACTAAGAGGACCGAAGTCCATAGTTTTAACCTTCATTGTCATATGAGCCTCTTGTACAGTTACTTCCACATCATATAATAATAATAATCACTTCTCAAATCTACACGTCAATATCACTCCATTAACCCTTTGGGTGGGCACAATGTTGTCTTGCCAACATTGTTTGTAGTCAAACCCTGGCATGCCTGCATGGGTATATAGCTTGATAAGCCTCTGTTGCTTATCTTGCACATGATG
The DNA here is from genome assembly GCA_033070095.1 of Escallonia herrerae. Taxonomy (NCBI): domain Eukaryota; kingdom Viridiplantae; phylum Streptophyta; class Magnoliopsida; order Escalloniales; family Escalloniaceae; genus Escallonia; species Escallonia herrerae. The sequence continues at coordinate 40,986 of JAVXUP010001257.1, forward strand.
ACTACCTTCGTATTGCCAATTACTTCTAACATGGTTTAAATACTCTTGAATTGTGGTAATGTTTTTGGATATTGACTGGACAATTAGTTAGTCTACCATTACACTGCTTTGCATATACAAGCCGTTAAATTTCTTGTTGCGCTTTTGTAGCCGAATGAAATTGACGAAAGAGTAAAGAATGAATTTACTACCTAATAAGTAATGGGAGTGGCGTTGGATTTTTCTCCATTGTCCTCCTGGTGAAATCTCGTTTCTGCCTTACAACGATACAATCTTTCCTACTATATCAAGTAAATGGGCAAGCTTCAATGTAATCCGCCCGATGAAAAACCTAAAATTCTGCTGTCTGAGGTACACAATTTGACTACCCTTAGACGGAGAGAAGAAGAGGCGAACAAGACGATCGGTGAAGGTGGCCGCAGTTGTCAGAAGCAAGCGGCAAAGGGGACGGCGCAGTGGTGGCGAACAGTATAGGGCGACTGCAAAGCCCCGTCACTTGGTGTCCTTCTGTCCTGAAACCCATTTTTATTTATATTATGGTATTAAATAGACATGCATCCAAAGCCCCAAATCATTTAATACTAATTTACAACCCATTAAATCTTTTTTCTACATGCTTTACTAATTTCCGAAATAACAGCACAAACTTGACTAACTGTCTAATAGAAGTGAAATTTATGACCGTCTTGCTTGTGATTAAAAGTTGATTGTTTATCGACATATGAAATATGTACCTCTGACTTGTGAATATGTAAAACAGAAGTTGAAGATATCCATATTGACTCATACTCTGAGAATATGACTTTTGAATGGCCAGTATAGCAAAGAATTTCCGTTGTTCTTGAGTTTCCGCAATTATTAATTAGCTAATACAATGCAAAATTCTGCATCATAGTTGAGTTACTGCACGTGCGTGATATCTCTCTTCTCGGATAGGAAGCAGTAGAGGCTCCAGTGGGCTCTACACGCAATTACAAGTGTCTTTGCTCCGTTATTGCTGTTTAGCTTGGGATGCACTTCAGCAATTTTTTGAATTGCCATGTCTTGTGCTCCTTTGGAAGGCTAATAAGTCTATTGTGTTCGTTCTGACTTGAGCTGCTAAAAACCATTTTATTTGAAGTAATGATATAGAGGAAATCAGCAAGTCCAGTTGTTAGTCTACTATCAAGTTGCCCTGCATATATGTGGAAACATAAGTGTCTTTGCAACTCAACCCAATAAGTTAACGTTTTAGCTGAATTTATTTTTCCTTGTAAGCCTTCTTAAGCGATATACATACATACACGCACACACAAATATATATGTATACACGTGTATATATGTGGCTGTATATATATACACACATATACATATAAATGTATATGTATATGTGTGTGTGTGTGTATAAATGTATATGTCTATGTATGTATGTATATATAGCATACATACATATATGTATACATTTATGTATATGGGGATGTGATCCCTGTCCAGCTTGATCTTTCGACCGGCAAGATCTAAGTTTCATTTAAGTCTTCCCTCGTCTGCTACATACAGTAGCAGATGGGGTTTGACCAAAATTTCCCAGAGTGATTTAATGAGCCAGAGGAGGCAATTTTTTGGTTGGGGGGGTTGGGGTGGTAAACTTCACTGCAGGTAGACCTGGCAAACGGGTAAACCCGCCGGGTACGGGTAAACCCGCCGGGTATGGGTAAAACCCGGTCGGGTAAGGGTAAAATCGGATCGGGTAAAATTTACCCGTTCTTTCCCGGGTAGGCTTTTTGGACATCCGTACTCGACCCCTGCGGGTAGGGTAATACCCGCGGGTAAATCATCAAATTCTGCTTCATTATTTTCTTAATAAATACACTTTAATTGCCTACTGATTTACACACATCTTAACCTCCAACAATCAAATAATTCACTCTTTCTCCATCATAATTCATTACACAAAAATCTGAGCATCTTCCATAAAAATAAAAAATAAAAACCAATATGAACATTTTTGAATAATAATAACAATAATAAAAATATCTGCACATTGACGAATGACGACAACACACATCCTCCATCAAGATCCCGACTAAAAGTTTACCCAACCACCACAAAGCGACGGAATTAATGAAGGTCGGCTAATGGCAATGGTGGCGACTGATTGGTGGCGATGGGGCCACGGTGATGACCGATCGGTGGCGACAAGGCCACGGTGGTGACTGATCGGTGGCGACGTGGCCATGGTGGTGACTGCTGGGTGGCGACGGGGCCACGGTGTGATTGATCGGTCGCGGCGATGTGACGGACTGACCAACCCGTGGCAGCGGAGATGTGGTAGATCGAGAGTGATTGACACCGTGATGCCGTGGGTGGAGTAGGATGGTCGTGATTTGGCAGATCTGTTAGAAAGAGAGAGACTTAAGAGAGGGAACTGTGAGAACTGAGAAGGGATCTATGAGGGAGAGTTGAGAGGCAAGGGGCGGCGGAAGCAACAGAAGTGAGAAGATGAGATGTTTCAACCCTAATAATAAAAAGTACATATATAGGCATAAAACCGGGCAAACCCGGGTACCCGGTAACCGACCTGAACTTACCCGGATTTTACGGGTCGGTTCGGGTACGAGTCTATTTTCGGCGGGTATTCTAAATATGTACCCATACCCGGGTTTTTTGGCCGGGTATGGGTAGACCCGCGGGTCCGGATCAATTTTTGCCAGGTCTAACTGCAGGTAACTTTAAATGGAACTTAGATTCCGGTGGCAACTTATGATAAGTCCAGTTTGCAGGACAGAATCAACGCCCTATGTATATGTATATACGTATTTGAAATATGTACACACACAAACACATGTATTAAAAAGTATATTATTTTAAATGTATTCCATGTGCCATACTTGTTTTCAGCTTGTGACTTCAGGCATTACAATTCTAATATCAAGTGATATTGGCTTTATGTTACTTGCCACTCATGTTATTTTTCAGACGATATCTGGCATACAACCTGACACCTGTTGCTGGAGTTGCAGCGCATATCTTGCGAAATGGCCATCCTGTGGAGGCTTGTTTGTCAAGCTCCACAATGTCTCCCCTCCCTCTTTCAGATGGTACAAGCATTCCCGTCACCATTCTTGGGTGTTTCCTTGTGCGTCATAATCGAGGTCGTTACCTTTTTAAATACCAAGACACTCGATCTTTGGTAGAGGCACAGCCTGATGCTGGAAACCAGCTGATAGAAGCTTGGAACAGAGAACTGATGTCTTGTGTTCGAGATTCCTACATCAAACTGGTGTTGGAGATGCAGAAGTTAAGAAGAGAACCATCAAATTCTACTCTTGAGCCAACTGCAGCTCGAGCTGTTAGTGTGGCTCTGAGTGCTTATGGGGATCAAATATATTCTTTCTGGCCTAGATCTAATGGGCAGGCACTACTTGAAGACTTACCCTCATCTAAGGTTCTCAAAGCAGACTGGGTGTGTTTGATTGAACAAGTAATAAGGCCTTTCTATGGTCGTCTTGTAGACCTTCCTGTGTGGCAGCTGTATTCAGGAAATCTAGTCAAGGCTGAAGAGGGTATGTTCCTTTCACAACCTGGAAGTGGAGTGGGTGATAGCTTGCTACCAGCTACTGTTTGTGCCTTTGTAAAAGAACATTATCCTGTTTTTTCAGTGCCGTGGGAATTGGTGACTGAGATACAGGCAGTAGGGGTTAGAGTTCGAGAAATCAGACCTAAGATGGTTCGGGACCTTCTTAAGGTTTCTTCTACGTCAATCGTTCTTCGCTCTGTTGATACATACGTGGATGTCCTCGAGTATTGTTTGTCTGATATTGAGTTTCAGGAGCCTTTAGATTTGAACTCACCTAATACATCAACGAACAATAGCAGTTCTGAATCTTCTTACAGGGAAAATTATGAAGTGGGCAGCAGTTCTCCTTCTGTATCCACCAGAAGTTTGCAGGGACTTCGTGGTATGTCTAATCGTGATCCAGCCACTTCAGGAGGAGATGCAATTGATATGGTGTCGAGTTTAGGGAAGGCTTTGTTTGATTTTGGCCGGGGTGTTGTTGAGGATATAGGCAGGGCAGGTCCCTTGCCCCAGAGGAACAGCATCACAGGTCTTAGCAGTGATGGAATCAGCAGAAATGGAAATAGGAGGATTCTTACTGTTGCGATGGAGCTCAAAGGCTTACCATGTCCAACTGCAACAGATCATCTGACAAGGTTGGGGGTTACAGAAGTTTGGGTTGGAAACAGGGAGGAACAAACACTTATGATTTCTTTGGCGGCGAAGTTCATTAATGCAAAGGTATTGGAGAGGCCAATCTTGGCTGGGATTTTATCTAACTCCAATCTTCAGTCATTGTTAAAACTGCAGAGTTTCTCTCTTCGCTTGCTGGCTAATCATATGAAGTTGATATTTCATGAAAATTGGGTGAGTCATGTAATTGACTCAAACACGGCTCCCTGGTTTTCATGGGAGAACACTGCAAGTTCTGGTAATGAAGGGGGACCTTCTCCTGAATGGCTAAGGCTCTTCTGGAAAAGTTTTAGTGGCCCGCTGGAAGACCTTTCACTTTTTTCTGACTGGCCCCTGATCCCTGCTTTTCTTGGCAGGCCAGTCTTATGCCGTGTAAGAGAGCGTCATCTGGTCTTCATTCCACCGCCGATTGGTGGGACTATTTCTACCAGTGATGATATGCAATTGGCTACAATAGAGACTGATCTAGCTGGATCAGCTACTGAACCTGGGCCAACCCAGCCCTACATGTTAGGTTTCAAAGTTATGGAGAACAAATACCCTTGGTTGTGTTCATTTCTGAACCAATGCAATATTCCTATGTTAGATTCTGCTTTCTTGGAGTGTGCTGGTCCTTGCCACTGTTTCCCCACAGCTGGCCGCTCTTTGGGGCAAGTTGTAGCATCCAAGCTTGTTGCAGCTAAGCATGCTGGCTATTTCCCTGATCTCACATCCTGCTTAGCTCATGATGAACTTTTTGCTCTATTTGCTTCTGATTTCTCTTCTAATGGCTCCGAGTATGTGATGGAAGAACTTGAAGTATTACGTGATCTACCTATATACAAAACAGTTACGGGGACATACACCAGATTGGACGGCCAAGATCATTGTATGATCTCTTCAAGTACGTTTCTCAAGCCATATGATGATCGCTGTCTTTTTTCCGCAACAGATTCTGTTGGAAGTTCGTTCATTCGAGCCCTTGGGGTACCTGAGTTGCACGATCAACAAATTCTGGTGAAATTTGGGTTGCCTGGGTTTGAAGGGAAACCTCAGCCTGAGCAGGAGGACATTTTGATTTATCTTTATACTAATTGGCAGGATCTTCAGCAAGATACTTCTATTCTTGAAGCTCTGAGAGAGACTAATTTTGTAAGGTGTGCTGATGAACTTTCAGTTCATCTGTCTAAACCTAAAGATCTGTTTGATCCTGGTGATATTTTGTTAACTTCTATCTTCTCTGGTGAGAGGAAGAAATTTCCTGGAGAAAGGTTTGTTGCAGATGGATGGCTACGCATACTCCGGAAAACAGGCCTTCGAACTGCAACAGAGATGGATGTTGTAATTGAGTGCGCCAAAAAAGTAGAATCTTTGGGAGGTGAGTGCACAAATCCCGTGGGGTTCCTTGATGACTTTGAGACAGATTTGTTCAACTTGAAAAATGAAATCTCTATGGAAATATGGTCATTAGCTGAAACTCTTGTTAGGGCTATTTTCTCAAATTTTGCTGTTCTTTATGGCAACAACTTTTGCAATCTCCTTGGGAAGATTGCATGCATACCTGCTGAGAAGGGCTTTCCAAACATAGGCGGCAAGAAAGGTGGGAAGAGAGTGCTCTGTTCGTATAGCGAAGCTATTGTGTTGAAAGACTGGCCTCTTGCTTGGAGTTGTGCTCCCATTCTTTCCAGTCGCGTTGTTCCACCTGAGTACTCTTGGGGAGCCCTACAATTGAGAAGCCCTCCAGCTTTTTCTACTGTTTTGAAGCACCTGAAGGTAATAAACATATATTTTTTGGATGTTGAGTTGATGATACTGCTGATTTAGAAACATGTAGCAAATACATTTTGCAGGTTATTGGAAGAAACTGTGGCGAAGACACACTTGCTCATTGGCCAACTGCAACAGGCTTGATGACCATTGATGAAGCTTCTTTTGAGGTCTTAAAGTATCTGGACAAAGTTTGGGACTCCCTCTCTTCTTCAGGTACCTTCTGTCCTATCAAATGGATATAACTATCTGTGCTAGTGAAACCTGTTGCTTCCAAAGGTGTAGCTTTAACAAGTTTCTGAACTGGTCTGACCTTGGGAGTAGAGACCGAGGATATATGAGGTGGTCAAGGTAATTCCTCGAAACTAGCAACATGAACGGTTGAGAATACCTGTGCACTGTATACAGGGACAACCGTGGGTCTTTCTTCGCAGAGGCTGTGATACTACTTGGACTCAGTACAAGTGTTTTTGTGATTTTTCAGCGACTGCTAGTCCAACACTGGGGTTGGGGTTTTTTTCTTTTATTTTTTTTTTTTGGGGGGGGGGGGGGGCATTGTTGGGGTCAACCTTGAGAAGAATAGAACCAAAGATCATGCCAACAATTCAAACACAACCTAAATAGAGAAAGGGGAGAAGAATATCAGTTAATAGATACCTATTTTTTTCAGGTTTCGTCCGCTGTAGCTTCATATGGTTCTTGATATCCGCATGGGACAAGTCATCCTGGCAATTATTTCAAACTAACTTCGAATACCTTTTGTCAATGCAACCCGTTTCATAACTTTTGCCCCTTTTTCCGTTTTGGGATGTTTCAAAAATTTTAGTGACATAATGCTCCAAGTTTACACTTCTCCTTTTCTTTTTATGTCTTCCGTCGCTTAAGCCAACAGCAAAAGAGACGGTAGAAAGAGCCTCGATTTCAAAATGATTGAAATTGATTGGGTGATGATGTAGTTTCTGACAAGATTCTTTCTGATTATAGCTTAAAAATAGTTATAGGCTATTATTGCAAACCATTTTTGGTAAAGAGAGAGAGAGAGAATCTGAAGGGCCCTGAGCAATTGTTGCAGAGGGGACTGTGGCGGGTGATGGCAGCCTAAAGCTGCTGGAAATCTGTCCTAGAGGAGGAGAGAGTGCAGATGAGGAAGATGACGAAGTTGTGGTGATTGGAGATCAGAGGGATGAGATCCCCGTTTGCCAATGAAAATGGAGGCATCTCCATCTTCAACTGGAAAAGGAAAACACAGAAAGGAGGAATATAGACTGTGTTTGCAAAAGTGATTTAACTAAGACGATGATTCATTTAAGGTAGTGTGAGAGAGTGAGAAGAGAGGAGGATCTAGTAAGTGACAACAGATCTTCCAGCCTAATTGTGTTTGTGTGTTTGGTATAGAGGGTAAATTCGAAAGTAAAATTTATTAATGAAATGGTTGACTTTAAAGCGGGGACAGAACTAAAATATCGATAGATGACCTGATGAAAGCTGTAGCCAGCCCCTATATGAGAATTAAGAATAGGTCTTATGAAACTAAAGTGCCTTAAATGGGACATTAGATGACGTGATGCACAATCATCTTGAAGAAACTCCTTTTCTATTTTTTTACCTCTAGTAGGTACTATGTTGTCATTTACATTTTCCTTTTCTGTTTAGTTATTTGTTATTATGCAAAATGAAGATGCCATTTTAGCAGTTTTGCATGGTTAAGTTAAAATGTCCACCCTTCCTGGTTTGACAAATGGATCTTTTCGTCTCATTGCCAGATATCATGGAGTTGCAGCGGCTGGCATTCATGCCAGCTGCAAATGGTACACGCTTGGTCACAGCAAGCTCCCTGTTTGCTCGCCTGGCTATAAACCTTTCCCCTTTTGCATTTGAAGTTCCTCCTCAATATCTCTCATTTGTGAAGATTCTCAAAGACTTGGGACTTCAGGACACTTTATCTGTTGAAAGTGCGAAGGACCTTCTACTTAATCTCCGGAAAGCATGTGGATATCAACGACTCAATCCAAACGAACTCCGTGCTGTGCTTGAAATTTTGGATTTTGTTAGTAATAAGTCCGCTGAGGCAAACACCTCAGATACACCCACTTGGGGATCAGAAGCAATAGTCCCTGATGATGACTCGAGACTCGTTCATGCGGAGTCATGTATATACGTTGATTCTTACGGTTCTAAATGTGTCAAGTATATTGACTCTTCCAGGCTAAGATTTGTTCATCGTGATCTTCCAGAGAGAATATGTGTGGCTTTGGGCATCAAAAAGCTGTCTGATGTAGTTGTGGAGGTACCATGAACCGCTGAAAATTTTCATACCAAAATAGCATTGTACTTCCTCTGTTAATATGCCTCATCTGCTTTTCCTTAATGTTTTATTTTGGTATAACTAAAGACATTAATACTTGCATCTTTTCATAGGAACTACATCATGAGGAGCATTTGCAGTGTTTGGATAGTATTGGATCGGTACCACTAGCAGTCATCAGACAGAAATTGTTAAGTAAATCATTTCAGGCTGCAGTATGGAGCATTGTCAATACTGTAGCCAGCGATATTCCTGCATTTGATGATCTAGCTCTGGAAAACATAAGAAGATCACTAGAATCTGTTGCCGAAAAATTGCAGTTCGTTAAGTTCCTACAAACACGTTTTTTGCTCCTCCCAAAGTCACTAGACATTACACGTGTTGCTAAAGAATCCATTTTGCCCGAGTGGGAGGGTGGATCCAAGAATCAGGCTCTTTACTTCATTGACCGGCTGAAGACCTGCATGTTAATTGCTGAACCGCCAAGTTACATATCAGTTCTTGATGTTGTTGCTCTTGTGGTGAGCCAGGTTTTGGGTTCCCCAATACCACTGCCTATTGGATCTTTAATTCTCTGTCCAGAGGAGTCTGAGACTGCACTTCTCAATGTCCTTAAACTTTGTTCTGATGAGAGGTTAAGTGGCTGCATAGGTGGAAGAAATAGTTTCCTAGGTAATGAAATACTGCCTAGAGATGCCGTTCAAGTGCAGTTTCACCCCTTAAGACCCTTTTATAGGGGAGAAATTGTGGCTTGGCGGTCTCAAAATGGAGAGAAGTTGAAGTATGGCAGAGTTCTGGATGATGTCAGACCATCCGCTGGGCAAGCTCTCTACAGATTTAATGTAGAAACATCGCCTGGGGTTTCTGGGCCTCTTCTTTCCTCACATGTCTTTTCATTCAGAAGTTTGTCAACTCGGAATGAGGATGATCGTATAGTCGCTGATAACAGGATACAACTTGAGCAGCTAGAAGGTTCTGAGATAACCAAATCAGTATCTTCTCAGGTATGTGGTAATTTCATTGATGTCTTTATTACTTGAGATGTAGCACTTGCCCTGTTGTTGAAATCTCACACTGGTCATAGAGCCAATGATAGTACTTTGAGTATGTTGTATCCTGAGTTCATAGCATTAGGATCAGTAGAATTGCTGGTAGGGAATTTAGGGGTCTACGATGATGTATTCTATTTTTCTAGATTCGCGAATTGTTATATAGTCGACTATGATATATTCTATCGTTCTAGATCCGTAAATCATAATGTGCTCATACTTGAAAGGATAGTGATAGTTCAAGTTGATTCTGGGTTGCATAATTAAGAGTTTTTCAAATTATTGTAGAGGAAAACGTACGTGGAAGTCCTATCACCCAACACGGTACAAAGTCAAGTAGGAACAGAAAATTGTTTAGTTGCTTCCAGTCTTTTAGTTAACTATTCTGATTTAGTGTTAACTGTTAAGTAAGAAAAAGTTGTGGTGAATGTGTGTCGAAGATAATACAAATTTTTCCTGTATCTATGCGTACAATAACCAAATATCCCCTCAACTATAACTTATTCTGCCAGTCCCTCCCTCAAACTGGAGCATGGATATGCAAGCTGATTCCCTTATCGAATAGAGCTCGTCTCCATAATCTTCTCAGGATTCTAACGTAAAATGACCATGAACTGCAATATGCTTGGTTCATTCATAAAAGATGGGATTTGAAGCATTGTGTTGTGCAGACTGGTTCTCACATACCAGATTTTGCTTCTTACTCTTCTAGTCTATGTTACATGGACTCTTCAAAATGCATGAAGTACCCGTGTCGAAACACTCGACACTTGGACATGGGTACGGCATATGTGTCCGACACATCCCGTTGGATATGCCACTAAGAATATATGTTAGTGTTTCTTTTAGTTCCTTATTGCTTTGAGATGATCTCAGTTTTAAATGAAACCTATGCGTATCACAGAACACTAAGTAAACTAAGGAATATCTAAGAAACAAGAATAGGTAAGAATATTGTGCCGTGTCCCTGTGTCTTGGATTTTAAAAAATAGATGATTCCGACACTTGGACACGTATCAGACTCGGACACTTGTACCGAGTCCATGTAACACAGCTTCTAGTAGACTAGCTTGCCACCAACAAAGACACAATAACAAAGTGGTGGATTGCCTATTTGAGGGTGATCTAGACCAATTTGCATATGCAAAACCCTCTATTCAAGTATGACCATAATGATGATTCCTGGAGCTTTCTTAAGATTTATGACTATATGAAGCGGAGCGAGTAGAGCGAGGAGTTAATAAGTACTGACTCACCACACTCATGAGGAGAGTAATGTCAGGATGACTGATGGTCTTGTAATTGAGCTTACCCACTGATGTTGATATGCCTCTGGATATGAAAGCAATTCCCATTGACCACAAGTTGGTGATCGGAAGTCTTGGTGTCTCCAAAGGTTTGGAACCTCTCATTCAACAAATTGAAGATAAGATGTATTTTATCTGAGATAGACTAATTCCTTGAGATGAACGAGCCACCTCAATGCCAAGTACTTGGCTGAAATTTACTCTGTAAATAATCTTCAATGCATCATTTCCCTGTCTATCATCTCTGGAAGTAAAAATATTATCAACAAAAATTCAGCAGTATGCGGCCCATGCTAGGGAATGGTCGGTGAGTAGTCTAGATGATGGCAGAAGGGCTGGAAGTCCTGAGTTGATGGACTGAGATGGTGGTTGGTGGCTGGCACAAGGAAGTGGATTTTGGTTGGTGGTGTCGCATGGGGAAGCTGGTACTGGTGTGGCTGAATTCCCCTAGGAGGGTTCTAATACCATGTTAAGTGAGCGAGATTTGTCTTGAATGTGAGTCGGACAGAGCCCACATGTTTATTCTATAAATGCATATAATAACCAAATAACGCTGAACTTATAACCTAATGTAACATTAATCTTCAACGGTCTTGGTTACGTGTCCTCGGGACATCGGGAGATACAAATGACGTAAATGGTCTTCTTGCCTAGATTTATATACTGACACCGATTATCATGCCTTTTATAGAGCAAATGTCATTTACAATTCTCGCGACTATTCGAGATGAATCATAACAAGTCACGATATCTTGTGTCTTTTGCATTTGCATACATTTAGCATAGGTGAGAGACAGTTGTTGTCAATGTAATTTTTTTTTTTACTCATCACACAATTTGGTGAATGGAGTTGTCACTCTGTCAATTTTTCTTCAAGTTTTCTATCTCTTGGTTGGCAGAAAATGCTGCAAAAAGAGAGAGACTAGAAGGCTTCCTTCTTTGTTTTTCTTGTCGTTATTCTGGGTTGCTTTTTGGTGGGGGTGGGGGGGGGGGTTGATTGTTGTTTGGGGGGTGGGGGGGTGGGGGGTGGGGGGTGGGGTGTGTTCTGTAAGGCCTGCTGCCTTGAAAAGTGACCTTCAAGGACAACGGCGGACTTTCAAGAATTGGGATCTTAGTACAGATGTGCACATCATGATGGTTTTGTGGTAACGAGCTATGGCATCAGCAGGCAGTTCCTCTCTATAAAGACAGGCCAGAATATGGTTAAAGAACCTAGGAGGGAAAAAGAGCTGGACTGAAGTTATTTAAAATAAAGCCATAGTACTTCAATAATCTGCATTTTAGTTGAAGAACTGCAATTAAACTTTTTTATTCTCCCAACTTCTGGTTGAAGAAATATCATTAAGATTGTCCTATAGGACACAAGTCCATGTACATAGGTTGCTTGTTGGCGTTTAGTCTCTTGACCTTTTTCATTAATCGACGCAGCTTTGGGTTTTAGAGCAAACTATTTCTAATATGATTATCCTACTTGGTACTACCGCTCTCAGGTAATTTCCAATATAGGGGCTATTGTTGCTGTCACTCTTGATCTTTGTGACTTAAGGTGTTGCAAGATTCCCCGTTGGCAGACTTCTACTGTGATTTCACTCCTGATCTTTTAACAGCAAGGATGGTGGCAATAATCTTATGAATTAATAATTTGATACTTATAATACAACCACCAGTACAAGTTGCCCTCTTCTGGCAAGTCCAGAAATGGCAATAAGCTTTGCGACCATGGGCAGTCTTAGAATAATAAGTTTTGTCCCCCTTTACAGTTCCATTTTATAAATAATTTCTATGTTCCAGGTTAACCCTTCTCGGTTTTAAATAATTAGAAATCCAAATGATCGCCAAGGTTTTTTTTTGTTGTTGTTGTGGTTATCACGTTCTCAATGGTGGTCCTCTTTCCTTCAGCCACCCTTCTATTTGCGTCATCATCAGCTGATACCTTGTTGTTGGCAGAAGTTTGTCGATCTGTGAAGCAGATTGAGGAGTGGTACAGGGAGCCGGTTGTTGTTGGATCTGAGATTCTTTGATTAAATCAAGAGCTGCTGTTAATGAGATGAAGAACAAGTTAGTTTTTCAAAGCAGTGAGATTGATCGTGGCAAATCCAGGAGTGTTAAGACGCCTGGACACGAAGCCTACCATTGTTCATTTTTGTATTTGTTTCTATGAGGATTTATTAGCTTCTTGATTTCCTTAACAAGAAATTGGAACTTGTTTTTCTTTTCAATCATTCATGGGACGGAGGCTGCCCAGGGTATCTGGTGGGATGGGTTAAGCAATGTTCTTGTTGTTTCTCTTAGAAAGGGTAAGGTGGAGATGGGGGAGGACAGTTTGAAACATTCCAAAAAGGAATAGGGTGCAAAAGTTATGAAACTGGGGGATGTACAAGTTATAATTGAACTGCATAACCTGCATAGGAATTAGGTAACTTAGATATATGTAAACATATTTGTGCAAGTGATTATTGGTGGTTTGCGCAATGCTCGGTTCCTTTGAATTATATGTTATGCTCACCAGTGGTTAATTGTGCCTTCTATCTTTCATAGTGAATTTGTCATGCATTAAGCTGACCGATGTGTTAATTGTCAGCAGCAGCAGCCAGTTAGGGAGCTGCAGCATGGTCGAGTGTCAGCAGCAGAATTGGTTCAGGCAGTTCATGAGATGCTTTTTGCTGCTGGAATCAATATGGATGTAGAGAAACAGTCACTGCTGCAAACAACATTAACCATGCAAGAACAACTACAAGAGTCTCAAGCAGCACTTCTGCTCGAGCAGGTTTGTTTCTTGCATTCTATCAGTTTGGTGAATGTTAAATTACTATCCAAAATCATTATTGAAATTATCTAGTTTACAGTACAGCTAGAGTGAAGGTATCTTTTACATCTCATAATATTCCATCAAGTCAAAACTGATAGGCCTTATGCTACTATCTCAGTGCTAAATCAAGATGTAACATATTGTCACGTATAGCCTGGTCTTGGCTGATTTACTTCAATAGAATATTGATGGCCTATTTGGAAACCGTATGTGGAGTTAAGTACCAAGTAGGACGCATCTTTAGTCATTCTTCACCTGAAGTCATTCACGCTTTTAAAGATAGTCTGGTCTCGTCAATGTATTGATTATTCTCCTGTGAAGGGTTAAATTTCCTTTTCTTGTAGCTCTACTTGATTATTTTCTGCATGCAAAACTTAGAAATGTTAGCTCAAAGGATAAAGGAAAAAAGAATGTATTATCCTATGGCTTTTCTCATAATGAAGTATGCTTGCAGGAAAAATCTGATATGGCAGCTAAAGAAGCCGAGACTGCTAAAGCAGCATGGCTATGTCGAATCTGTTTGAACAGTGAAGTTGATATCACAATCATTCCGTGTGGTCATGTACTATGTCGTCGTTGCTCATCCGCTGTTTCTAGGTGTCCATTCTGTCGGCTACAAGTCTCCAAAACAATGAAAATCTTTCGTCCTTGATGCAGTGATCCTTCCACTTGGTTCCACCTTCAAGATTCACCTGGTAATTGTTCAAGACCAATTATAGCAGAAATGTATGTAAGTGTTGATGTCAATTTGCAAGAAAAGATTTTACGAGTGTTGTATAGTGGGGTTTAGACCCAAAAGATGTAGAGATGATTAATTAAAGTCGCTTTTATAGCTGCGCAGTGGTGAGTGATACTTCCTTGATTTAGGGTTTAAGATTTAGGGTTTAATTAAAGTCTACTCCAAGAGCGTATTGAATTATAGCCGGAAGATTATTGATGAGTTGTCAATCATTTCGGTCTATTTTGAATGTGTCTATGAGTTCATGTTCAATCTATTTAAGATCAATCTTTTCTTATTGTAATGTGAGGCTTCACCATCCGTAATCTCAATTCAGGAACGCTTTCATTTCTGTTTTGCGAAGGATCTCTGTGTTCATTTTTCATTCATGGCTAGCTCTTTTATTTTAGTAGTGATATCAGTTGGGGCTCAAGAAAGGATCGCAACCATTGAGCATTAGGGCGAATGATCCAAACCTCGTTATGTCATAATTTCGCGATCATATTGTTAACCCTACGGTTATTCAACCTAGAATTATATTTGATTTTATGATAACTAACATAAATGATTGTGTTGTCATAACTTGCATTGAGTTGATGAACTAATAGGTACAATCTCATACTTATGCAAACGGAGAATTAGATGAACAAATCGTTCAAAGTCACTCAACGGAACGCATCAAAGAAGGAATTTGTCGATTGAGTTTTACAATACTTTTATTTCCTTCTTTGTAACTAGACTTAGAGAGATGATCGTAACGATAAATGTATATCTAGAACTTGCCCATAGGTTTCCCTTGCATGTATAAAAGTTTTTCATTCTTTGAAAATAAGGAAACTGTATTTTCTAGAATGCAGTCTACTGCATTGGAATGCAGTCGACTGCAAGTTGGGCAGTGAGGTATTACAGTCGACTGCATTGGAATGCAGTCGACTGTAATACTTCCAGTAGCCTATTACAGTCGACTGTATTGGAATGCAGTCGACTGCAAGTTGGAAATTTGAATTTTCAACGGCTACTTTTGGGATTATAGTCGACTGCAATGGCACATTGCAGTCGACTGTATTTACCGTTTGGCACATTTAATGCTTCACCTAACTCCAAACAGTCATATTCATTCCCACCCTCTATAAATACTCATCTTGGGCATAGTTTTGATTCATCAATTGCATTCAAAGCCTTCTTATCTTGCATATTCTCAAAGATCAAAGCAATTGTTCAATCTCTCTTGATTTTCATTATTTTCTCATTCATTTCAAGAGAGCATTTATTGTGAGCTTACATTTGAGAGATATACACTTTCATAAAGTCATCATACACTCATCTCTCTTGTTCTAGAGCTTAATCTTGTACACATTTATTTCTTTAGAGTGAATCTAAAGTTTCTTGTATCAAAGCTTAGGGTTGTCAAGCTTTGGAGCTTTGGGATTGTCAAAGTTTGTTCTTGATGTAGGCATAGCATCAAGGGATTGTAAGCGGTTCGATCTTGACCCGTAAGAAAGATCATACTAGTGGATTCTAGGGCCTTTCAAGGGACTTCCTCGAAGGGGTGGACGTAGGCTTGATGGTATTTCAAGTCAAACCATTTAAATCTCCTTGTCAAGTATCTCTAAACCCTTCTCTCTTTACATTATCGTTTTATACTTGTGTTGAGATTGATTAGTTTGCTTACTTAAAAATAAGATAGTTGTCATAGTTTTGATAAGTGACTTCTGAGAATCCCAAAGTCTGGGAGGTGACTATTGTTATCAAATTTCTGCTGCATTTATTTGACTTTGATGATGAGTACAAATATTTTTGATTTGGGATATGTTTAGAGCTCTGATTACCTCTTTAGGGTTATATTTTTAGTAAAATGCTTTGGATATTCTATTTCTAGTAAGCAGAAATAGAACGAGTTTTAAGGAGAACGAACCACGAGTGGTTCGTGAACGGCTAGGTTCATTTACAGCCCTAGTTGGAGTGAGTAACACCTAAGATATTTTAGCATTGAGTTCATCATTCATGAGGTTAGATTGTATTCTAATAAATAATTTGCAAATTTTGGTTTATTCGAGGATTTTGAATAAGGTAGAATAACAACACATAACATGGATTGAGGTAAGGGATTTATATCCAAAATCAATTTCCTTGAATTTGATTTCGTGAAATTTTATTCTAAATTGTTATCAGAATTCTTTTAACTCTGTTATGTTTGAGATCAGCATGTATTTTTTTACCTTAAACCCTGCTTTGAGCCTGAAGCGTTTGTTAAAAATTCTTATCGATGCTCATTAATCATTACTCATCTAACATTGATTTAAGCAATTATTGTATTCGGTATATTGACATGAGATTTTGCATTGGTGTGTTTTGGCGGGAGTTGGTGTGTATTGGAGGAATTGGTGTATATTGGCGTGGGCTAGTACCTTGATGGAATAGGCAGTGTACATATGCATATGTAGTTACATTGTTATCGAGCACTACCTGTGTGGCTTTGCTCATTTGTTAGTTACTCTGTACTCATGTCAATACCATCTGAATTGTTTATAATGTATCTGAAAGTGTACTTATTGATATCTGATTTAAGAGATTGAGTTAAATCTCTCCTTTGTATTGTCATCGTATTAAATCTGTAAATCGTTTGTATCACTCCATCGATTCTTAAGGGACCTTACTAGACTTTCAAAAGCTCACCCTTATTTGATTCTTTTCTGCAGGTAAGGATCATCAATAAACAACTTGGGATTGGGTTTAGAGCCGAGCGAGAGAGTTAATATCTAGCTATCTTATTGGTCATTAGAACCCATGTACAGGTGAACTTTGCTAGTTTACTATTCACATTTAAATTTAATTTTTCAAGTATGATTTGTACACTGAGAGTATTACATTACTTAACAATTTAGTTGCTCTGATAACAGTTGTTCATTGGGTTATGAGGATAATATTGTCTTTGTGTAAATGATGGAGTGAGCGGTTAACTTTTCGGATTTCCAAGGTGTTACAAAAATTGTCTGGTAAACCAATAAATTATTCTTTTCTTAGAGTTTTTGGATGTATTGCTTATCCTCACATTGATAAAGAGGGGGGGGGGGGGGGGGGAATAGAAACCTGATTCTTAAATCTTATAAGTGTGTATTTATTGAATATGGTGGTGATGAGTATGGTAATCGTTTGTGGGACTATGAACATAAAAAGGTCATTAGGAGTAGGGATGGCATATTCAATGAATCATGGTTGTATAAGCAAAGGTTACATAAACAAGTAATTGAAAAGGATAAAGAGAATACATGGAAATTGATGAGCCAGAAGATGGACAGGTACCCAGGATAGAAAGTTCAGAAGTCTCTAATGAGACTACTGATATTGAAAGTGGAGTTGATGATCAGTAATGCATGCCTGAAACTCCTAACCTCATAAAAGTAGTCTAGTAAGGAAAGCTCCTGACAGAATATGTGATCTGCTTAATTATAGCTTTTATACTGGTTTGGTGAGCTAGAATGTCATCAAGAAGTGATGCAGAATAAATCCATGTTATAGTGGGAGCAAGCCGTGAATGATGAGATGGTTTCACTTAAGCAAAAACCAAACTTGGGATTTAGTAAGTTCGCCTACAGGTAAGAGAGTTCTGTACGATAAATGAGTATACAGGATTAAAAATGAAGCTGGAGGAACAAAGATATATAAGGCAAGACTAGTTGGGGAAGGGAAGCAAGAGCGGCGAGGTATTGATTTCCAAGAAATTTTTTCTCTTGAGACAATGACTTCAATCTGTACGATATTAAGTATTGTGGCCATGGAAGACTTACATCTAAAGCAGCTAAATGTTAAGACAACATTTATAGATGGGGATTTGGAGGAAGAAATCAACATGCATCCACCTGAGGGTTTTGTAAGTCAGGGGCAAGGAGGGAATGGTTTGCAGGTTGAAGAAGAGCTTGGATGCCCTTAGGCAAGCTCTTAGATAGTAGTATCTGAAAGTTTGACAATTTCATGCCGCAGACAAACTTCACTAGATGTCATTCTGATCACATCGTTTATTTCCAGAAGGTTAATTGTGAGAATTTCATCATTTTAACTATGTATGTAGATGATACGCTTGTAGAAAGTTCAAGCATGGGAAGGATCAATGACCTCAAGAAGAAGCTTGCAAGTAGTTTCTCCATGAAGGGCTTAGGTGAGACAAAATAGCTTCTTGGCATGAAGATAATTATGGGATAAAAAACATAAAAAGTTATGGTTGTAAGCATGAAGAGTACATAGAGAAGGTTTTAAGGAGATTTAACATGCACAACTCTAAATTGTGACGACACCTTTAGCAGCTCACTTCAAGCTTTCAATGGAGTTAAGTCCCCAGACCAAGGAAGATGAAGAACACACGGCACATGAACCATATTCCTCTGCCATTGGGAATCTCATGTATGCTATGGTTAGTACAAGGTCGGATATTACACATGTAGTTAGAATTGTGAGCAGATTCATGACAAACTCAAGAAAGGAACATTGGCACGTAGTAAAGTAGATTCTTGGGTATTTGAGATGAACATCCAGGTTATGCTTATGTTTTGTAAGTGATGACATAGATGTGCGAGGCTATGTAGATTCAAATCATGCAGGTGATAGAGACAGTAAAACGAGCACCACATATATATATATATATATATATATATATATATATATATATATATATATATATATATATATATATATATATATATAGAGCTAGCAAAATAGGAGATTTTTCTAGCGCGATCTGGCCGTCCATCCCGACCCAGATTTTTTTTTTTCAAAAGCTGTCAGTCGTCCACTACACTATGTAGCGGACGGACTTTTTTACCATATTGCCCCTCGTCCCTCGTCCACTACACTGTATGGCGGACAACATTTTTGGCCTGACACTGTCAGCCAAAAAGTCGTCCGCTACACTGTGTAGCGGACAACTTTCGATAACTTTTTGACTGACACAATTCCAGACTTGTCTGTACCATTAATTTTGCACCGTATCGCGGACAGTATTGCCTTCCTAATCACCTCCTTCAGCACAATTTTCTTCTCCTTCAGACTCGCTTCCATTTTCAGCTCCCTTCAAGCTTCGAGTAACACTTGCTTCAAGCTTCACTCAAGCAAGGTAAGTTTGTGAATGGTGAAGTTTTCTTTATGGATTGACTGGTAAAGTATAATTTATTTGTTTGGACAAAAAAGTATAGATTTTTTTATGTTCTAGAAATTTGTCACTCTATTCATCAATTTGTGATGTTCTACTCTAGATTTTTTGTGATGTTCTAGACATGATGTTCATAAAAAAGGTATAATTTGTTAACTTTAAATAAATCATTATAGTTTAATTCGATTTTTTTGAGGTTCGATAACTTCGGAAAATTTATCCTATTTAAATTCGAATTTTTTGAGATATGTTTGTTGTATTTTGGCATGATGAATTTTGCTATTTATCTTAGTAATTTTAATTTGTTATGTTCAATAAATTAATAATTATTAATTTGGAGACACTTTTGAGATTATGTATATGGTATGTTTGTCATCCTAAATTGGTCTATTCGCCAAGGTAATTTTTAGGTAATATTTTCAGTTAGAAATGCCATTTGATTGTTAAGCGTAGTCTATTTCTACACAGGTCTTGTTTCACAATGTCTGATTTCGTGTCGAGCTCCAACGTCCCCGTAGATGCTAGTGATCCGTATCTAGGACGAACGTTTCAAACATTGGAAGAAGCTGAAGAATGTTTTCGAGCGTATTCATTGAGGGTTGGTTTTGGCATTAGAATAAAGACTACAAGAACAAGCAACGTAACAAAAAAGATATGCTCTCGCTTATACGAGTGTCATAGGGGCAGAAACCCACAGCAAAATGAGACACGCGTAGGCAATGATGACAGTGATGACGAAATAGGATATTCGCGTAGAAGACGGGACTGCTTTGAGCGCACAAATTGCCAGGTCAAGATGTTCGTAAGCTACAAACCCAAGCAAGATCATTGGCTTATTACCAGCCTGGAACTGGCACACAATCACCCGTTAGTAACTCCTTCTAAGGTGAGTCAGATGCATCAACACAAGAAGATGGGTAAGGTCGCGAGGAGCCTAATTCACACAATGAGCAATGCGCGAATTGGACCTACTGAGATTGTTAATGTTCTTGCTGAACAGGCTGGGGGAATTCAAAATTTAAACTTTAACACGACAGACGTTCGTAACGCGGTCCGAACCCATAGACGAGCCGCGTATGACCTCAATGATGCTCAATCTACAATGAGCCTATTGAAACGGATGCAGATGGAGGACCCGCAGTTTACCTTCGATTATAAACTTGACGACGAGCATCGAGTTAGTACAATTTTTTGGGTCGACGGTCGTTCGAGGCTAGCTTATAAGCATTTTGGGGATGTCGTGACTTTCGACACCACATACCGTACCAACAAGTACTCGATGCCGTTCGCTCCTTTCACGGGCGTCAATCATCATTATCACTCCATCCTGTTCGGGTTCGCCTTGTTAAGGGACGAGAGCGAGGGTTCTTTTGTATGGTTGTTTAGGACGTGGCTGGAAGCAATGAACTTCAAAGCACCCAAAGTGATCATCACCGATCAAGATTTGGCAATGAAGAAGGCTATTGCTACCGTCTTCCCAGACACCTGGCACAACTTGTGCACTTGGCACATAAGCAACAAATACCCTGAACGTCTGCATCACGTGTACGCAAAGTATCCAGACTTTAAACAGGATTTTGACAAGTGCGTTAACAAGTCGTTAACGATTGAGGAATTCGAGGAGAGGTGGGAAAAGCTTGTTCGGGATTACTCATTGCAAGACAACGAGTGGCTCCAGCACTTGTACGAGCGCAAAGAGCAATGGATTGGCATTTACACGAGGAGGTATTTTTCAGCGGGCATGAAAACGACGGGCAGGAGTGAATCTATGAATGCCACGTTCGATAGTTATGTGGGTACAGCTACCAATTTGAAGAGTTCGTTGCATCCGCACAAAAAGCGGTTGCTTCGTTGTTCGTAAAAGAAAGGGCTGCAGACTTTGCAACAACGTACAAACAAAGGAGAAGGTTGCTTGAGACCCCGCTGGAGCTGAACGGTGCCAAAGTCTATACGAAGGAGATCTTCTTGCTATACCAAGTAGAGCTGCGAAAATCGGGACGATACAGTATAAACAAGGTGGCAGAAATGTCTACGCGTGAGTACAAGGTTTATTCGCTCGTGAATGACCTCGTCCCTGAGAAGCTGCGCAGAATTTATACGGTGAGCCATGACACATTGACAGATTCGGTGACATGTGTTTGCAAGAAGTTTGAGTTCCATGGCATCCTGTGTAGACACATTCTGCGGTTTTTCACCCAGAAGAATATCAGGACAATCCCCGATAAATATGTCCTGCCACGGTGGACGAAAGGTGCAAACAGGTTGCACGGTACCATTGCCTTTCCGGAGCACCCGTATACTGACTTTGAAGAATCAGAGACGTTGCGGTATAATCATCTGGTGACGATGTTCACCCGTTTGTCCGTAAAAGGTGCTGCTACAATGGTCGCATATAAACATCTCCTCGAGGTAGCTCAGCAGCAAGAGCCCATCGTCGACCAGTTGGAAGCAGCTTCAGTCAGCAATGCGGTTGACACTGAGCCTACTACGGGATCAGAAGATGACGAGCCGGGGGAGGAAGACGACAATGATATCCGGCCTTTGGACCCAATTATATCGCAAACGAAAGGCTGCAAGAGATCTACGCGGATGAAGAGCTCTATTGAACATGCAACTCAACCTAAAAAGCTGAGAAGGTGTGCATTGTGCAACAAAATGACCGACCATGACAAGCGGAACCATTACAAGGCACTGGGGATAAGTCCAGGGGGTTTGCAAGATGAGGAAGAAGATGACGCCGAAGATGAGGAAGAAGCAGCTGCAGTGGACCTTTAGTTTTTGTATAAGCCATCAAGTCTGTTTGACATTTGCAATAATGCGTAATATTCTTTTGATGAGATTATCTTTCGACCGAAGACTAGAAGGTTATTTCTGATGGACCTATTAGAGCCCCATCAAATCTAACTTTAGGTTTTTTTTGTGGTTGGCCCGTCCGCTACACTATGTGACGGATGGAGCAGCATACACCCAAATTTTTAATTGTCTATAGTGTCAGCGGTACAATATAGCGGACAGTTCGCAGCACAATATAGCGGACAGCAAAACCCTTGGTATGCCTTATGTCCGCTACACAATGTAGCGGACGTGTCACTTCTTTAAATACCAATCAGATCAGCCTTTCTTCTTTCTCCCGTCAAACTTCTCTGTCTCAAACATCTCACCCACCCGCGACCCCCTCTTCAGGGACCGTCCTGATGGCTTCTGCTTCTGCTTCGGTGAGGGACGTTTCAGCCGGCAGACACGTTTTCAAGGTCATGATGCCTGGGTTTCATACAGAACTTGTAGGCCATCCCTCTTTCTATGTGTTTTTGTGTGTGTTAAAAGTTTTATCTTTCGTTAAAAACTTACCTGTCTTATATTGAATGTGATAGGCCATACCGGTAGCCTTTTGCAGATTGCTTACCACACTCTGGTTCGAAGCAACTTTAACTAGCCGCAAGGGGTCATGGCTTGTTAAAATCAAGAAGAAGCGCGGCCAAGAGCAAATTTGTTTTGAAGAGGGTTGGAGCAATTTCTGCGAGCAGCACGACCTCAATGAAGAGGACTTTGTAATTTTTGAACACAAGGGGCATATGCATTTTCAAGTGACGGTGTTTGACCATAACACTTATTAAAAAGCTTTCCCCCAATGTTGAACTCTGAGCCCTAATTTTGTGTAATTTGAACAACTTAGTAATTTGAAAGATTGTGCTATTTGAACTATTTTAAGGTGTTCTTAATTTTGCATTAAAGAATTGTGATTATTGATCGTTGATTTTAGGTTGTTAATTGATGATTTTTGATTGTTAATCGTTCATTTGAGATATTGAGGTTGTAATGGTCGGTCATTTGGACGTCCAAATACAGAAACTTTGATCTCCAACTCCTAAAAAAAATTTGTTCCCTCTACATCCGCTACACTGTGTAGCAGACGCTGCAGTAGAAACTCTCAAGGTCAACACTTAGAAATTTTTTCCCCATTTTGTTCCCTCTGCGTCTGCTGCACTATCTAGCGGACGGAGAAGCAGAAACTCTCAAGATCAACACTTAGAAATTTTCCCCCATTTTGTTCACCCACTTAAAAAAAAATTGTTCCCTATACGTCCGCTACACTGTGTAGCGGACGGGGAAGCAGAAACAGTCAATTTCAACACTTGGCAATTTTTTTGGTCTATGGACGTCCGCTACACTGTCTAGCGGACGGAGAAGCAGAAACTCCCGAGGTCAACACTTGGAAAAATTTTCCCCCATTTTGTTCCCCCACTTAAAATTTTTTTGTTCCTTATACGTTCGCTACACTGTGTAGCGGATGGGGAAGAAGAAACAGTCAACTTCAACACGTGGTAATTTTTTGGGTCTATGGACGTCTGCTACACTGTGTAGCGGACGGAGATGCAGAAACTCTCAACTTCTACACTTAAAAAATGGCCGTCTTTGGACGTCCGCTACATTGTGTAGCGGACGGGGAAGCAGAAACCCTCAACGTCAACACTTAGAAAATTTTCCCCCATTTTTGTTCCCTCTGCGTCCGCTACACTATCTAGCGGACAGAGAAGCAGAAACTCTCAAGGTCAACACTTAGAAAATTTTCCCCCATTTTGTTCCCCCACTTAAAAAATTTTGTTCCCTATACGTCCGCTACACTGTGTAGCAGACGGGGAAGCAGAAATAGTCAACTTCAACATTTGGTAATTTTTTGGGTCTATGGACGTCCGCTACACTGTCTAGCGGATGGAGAAGCAGAAACTCCTAAGGTCAACACTTGAAAAATTTTCCCCCATTTTGTTCCCCCACTTAAAAAAAATTTGTTCCCTCTACGTCCGCTACACTATGTAGCGGACGGAGAAGCAGAAATTCTCAACTTAACACTTAGTAATTTTTTGGGTCTATGGACGTCCGCTACACTATGTAGCGGACGGATAGAGACCAACAGCCAAAAAAATTTCCCCCATTTTGTTTCCTACCATTCAATCATTCTCAATGAGAGCAAAAAAACCAACTCTAATCAAATCAAATGTCCACTGATATGGACACAAATCAGTCATCAATCAATCAACATCTTCAACACAAATCAACTGATTTCAACACAAATAAATCACACCAATGACAGCTTTCTAAATAATCATGATTTATTAAAAAAATTATTTTAATGGTACAATGTCAACTAGGGGTCCTCATGTTGAGCCGGATTTTCAATAAACCTAATCGCTCTAGGCCGGCCTTTCAAAATTTGCCAAGCTATCCTATATCTAAAGCGTTCTACGCATTCTAAACTCCAGGTGGCCGCCCTGAGGCTCTCAGACCGACATATGTAATCCATGTACATGCAAAGGAAGACGCCGCAGTCCGAAGTATTATGTTGCTTGGGCCTCATCTTCTTCAATCAGAAATAGAGCTTTGGCCTCGCCTGTACAGGTAGACCACGGATAGCATTGACCATGGCACAAAATAGATTCTGCGAGAAACATAAAATGGCATAAGACACGAGTTAACATTTACAAATGGCAAGTTACAATAAGCATTAAACAATAATCGTAAGATTACCATAGAGTCCAACTGGGCTTTATACATCCGCAGCACAGGCATGTGGAGGGTATCGTCGTGGAGACTGTCGATCACCGATACGACTTTTTCCGTTGGTTCATAGCAAACCAAGTACCAGTGGCTTTCCCCTAGAAATGGGATTAGAAACACGTGGGCAAACATTGCGCTCACTGGACTATCCCTATTCAGATATGCTCGTAGGTTATCCGACGGTCTCCACTGGCTCAACTTTTTCTTCCCCCTTCATTCGACCCACTCATGCCATTCAGCCACTAGGAGGCTATGAAAAAAGGCATCCACCAAAAATACGCCCGGATACTCGT
Source organism: Escallonia herrerae (assembly GCA_033070095.1). Classification (NCBI taxonomy): domain Eukaryota; kingdom Viridiplantae; phylum Streptophyta; class Magnoliopsida; order Escalloniales; family Escalloniaceae; genus Escallonia; species Escallonia herrerae. The sequence continues at coordinate 66,137 of JAVXUP010001257.1, forward strand.
TCAGCCGCCCCCGACCCCTTTCCTTCAGAATCTCCACGTAGGTAGAGATGACACCGTTGTCTAACCAACTCCCCGGAGCCAGGGAGGACATTTCTCCCCATGAGCAATAGTAATCCATGCCTTCCTGGTGATTCACACTATATAACGCTTTGTCTCGGGGGAACCTGCTAAAATACCGCTCTCTGATAATTTGGCATTTATGCGGCTTTAGGGGCTTCAATGGATGCCCTTTGCGATATTGCCCTCGGGGGTCGACCGGCGGATCTTGCACTCCTTCAGGGGAGTCGACCGGGGGATATTCCCTCCTTCCGTAACAGATGGTCCCACCCACGGGACAATGGGCAGTGTCTCGGACAGACTGATGTTTCCGAAACCCCAGTCCTGCGTGACTTGACTCTGAGAGAGGGGTTGGGGTTCCGAGTCCAGAAGCAAAGAGAAGGAGGGCACACTGTACTCTTCCCACAGCACTTGAGCCTGGCCCATGGTGCTTGGCGGTCCCCAATCACCACCCATTCCCAGTACAGAGGGACCACCGTATCCCTGGCTCACCCCTGAAGTCTGTCCCGAGGGATCACCGTATCCCGAGCTCACATAAGGGGGCTGCCACCCCGGTTCCCCCATTCCCGAGTTGACGCCCGAAGGCTGTCCGGATGCTTGGCGTAAAAAATTCCCACAGCCATACGCCAACGCTTCGGCCTGTTGGCGAAGCTCCTCGCCCATTGCATCCACCAGATCCTTCCGCTCGCTCAACTTCTGGAAGAAGGCAAACGAGGCATTAACCTACATCCAAAGAGATAATAAATAAGTAACTTCATACACACACTTAGAATCATCAAGTTCAATTAAAAGCACTGGTTGGGCAACTTACCAGATTGTATGCCATCTGCTCATCGATCTGACCCCTAGGGTGGTACTTCTCCCCGCGTTCAAACCTTACTGGAGCTACTCTCCTCCGGGTGATGCGGTAGTACCACTCATTGTACTGTTCGATGCTGATCACGGGGTCAGGCTCCGACACAATGGCCGCCAGCGTGTCCTGCCAGGAATCCCAAACCTCAAGTTCTCGTGCGCACAAGTCGTGCGCATTCGCCTTGCCAAACCGTTTGACACCCGGTGGGTTCCTGTTACCCCTCATATCCGGCGCATCGGCTGGCAACCCCTGCAGTCAAAATGGCACATAGCACGATCTGGCAGCTGCCACTCTGCGACCTCGAAGTGGATCAGGGGTGTGCGTTGCAACCCGGAGAGCGTGAAGACGAACGACTCCCCCACCCGTCGCGCCAAATGTTTGTACGGTGCCCATCGCATCTGGCCGGAGATAGCGAGTCGAGCTCCCCCCGATAGTACGTAATGTTGTGATGGGGATCGTCTCTCCTCATGTAGTGGCTGTCCTTCCGGCTGTACTCCCAGGCGCACAACCGAGGCCACACATTATCCGTTTCGTCCCTACGCCTGGGTGCGCCGGTAGCAAGGTGTTCATAAGACCACACCTGAGAGCAAAGACAAATTAAATAAAGTATCGTCAAAATTTATTGTCGATTCAACAAAAAAAAAATGAGCACGTAATCAAGATTTGTATGATATACCTGCAATAGCGAGAGACACGCACATATAGCTTTGGAGTCGGGCCTCGTTGCCTTGTGCAATGCTCGGTACAGGTACGCAAGAGTTGCTGCACCCCAGGCATAATCCCCAACCTCCAGCAGGTTACCCAACAACGGTAAATATTTGACGCTGACCGTATTCTTCGACGTTGTTGGGAACAGAATTGCCCCCATCACCCACAAGAGGAAAGCTTGTGTGTACAGCACAAGCATCTCGTCCGTGTAGTTTTCCGGGAGAACCTTGTAGGTATCTACCAACCACTTCAACTTGATACCACCAGTGCTAAATTGATCCTGGGGTATCGAAGTAAAGAAGTCCCTAGCGGTTCTCTTATTCGTTGCTTCCGACGGAGGAGCAATTACCGGCCGTCCCGTCACCGGTAACCCTAAGATGAACCCTACATCTTCTAGGGTAATCGTCATCTCTCCGAGAGGGAAGTGAAACGTATTCGTTTCACTTCTCCACCTTTCAACAAGGGCACCTATTAAGTGCCGGTCAAGGTGTTGAAAGATTTGCCCATGCGTGAAAATCTCAAACCCAATCCCACGCAGTAACCGTTTCTGGTATTTGTTCAACTTCTAGGCTTTAAAATTATCAGACACTTCTACTGTGTTGAGAAGTGCTCTTTCCTACGAATTAATAAATACAATTTAACCAAAACAAACGGTATACAATGTTCGTAAGAATAGGAAAGTTGATAAAATAAGGATCTTACCCCACCATCCCATAAGAGCGTACTGACATGGTTTGCTTGGTCGTATAATACGGAGGGATCTTCTGGTCCAGGGTTAAAATCTATTTTTTGCAACTGAAATTATGAAAAAACGGCAAGGTTGGAAGCATAAATATTCTCAAATATACAACGCTAGCATGTGCTCACATAAGTTGACATGCTGTATATATGCAAGTGAAATCAAATGAACAAACAATAAGCAATACACATATATTGACAAACGCTAGCACAATCCACCGCATACATATTCAAAACCATGCATAAGCTGCAATACTCATAACAACTCTAGATTATGAACGAATAAAGGATTGGATTGTGAACTTACATGATTAATGAGACGATTAAAGGATTTCTTTGGAAGAAATTGCACAGATCTACTTGCCAACGCTGCTAAAAAAATTGTGAGAAGAAAGAATGAATGAGTTTCGAAGAAAGAATAAATAAGAGTTTCGGAGCAGGCTTGTGTAAGGGTCAAGTCCGCTACATATTATAGCGGATAGAAAAAACCGTCAAGTTGTCCGCTACACAGTATCGCGGACGGTGTGATAAGTACAAAGCAACAGTCCTGTCGCCCTAGGACTGGTGTGACAATTGTCAGGGGGGTTGTGGATGACTTGACCACTGTTAGTCAAAAAGTCATCTGTTACATAGTGTAGCGGACGACTTTTTGACTCACAGTGTCAGGCCAAAAAAGTTGTCTGCCATACAGTGTAGCGGACGAGGGACGAGGGGCAATATGGTAAAAAAGTCTGTCCGCTACACTATGTAGCGGACGACTGACAGCTTTTGAAAAAAAAAGATCTGGCCAGATCGCGCTAACAAAATCTCCTATTTTGCTAGCGCTATCAATGGATCAGCTCCATATATATATATATATATATATATATATATATATATATATATATATATATATATATATATATATATATATATATATATATATATAGTAGGACCATGATGAGCTGGATATCTAAGCCACAAAAAGATTATTACATTGTCTACAATGGAAGCAGAATATGTTGATGTAACATAATCAAGCAAGAAAATAATTTGGTTTCAGCAATTGTTGACTGAAGTGGGATATGGACAAGTACATTGCAAGTTATGGGGTGACAGACAGAGTGCAATACATCTTGCTAAAAAGTAATGATACATGAAAAACCCCTACTTTGTTTTCTCAAATTATCCAACATAAGGTATCCAGACTCGAGAAGGCTTTGTATGGATTGATGAAGTCCATAGGGCATTGTTTGGCAGATTTCAGAAAGCCATATATATGTTAGTTAAAGTTTGGACATGGAAGGTCGAGTATGACAGTATGTCTATTAAACGAGTCAGTGATAAGATCAACATCCTCATTGCCTATGATGATAATGTTGACATGTAATGATGATGGGGAGTCAAGTAAATCATATTTGGCAATAGAGAGTTTGAACTCTGGATTTAGGTCATGTACATTATTTTCTTGGAATTGACGTTGTAAGGTCTGGGAGAGGCATCTTCTTTTTCTGACCGGGGAAGTTTGCACAAACTTAATGGAACATATTGGGTTATTCCTTCTACTTGGTTTATGCAATTTGTGATTCTCCTCAGGTGCACATAAAATAAAAAGATGGAGAACTTGTCTTTCTCCATAGCTTAAAACCAAGGAGTAGGAATTGAAGGGAGTGTCACTGTCACTCACTCCTACCAGAGAGAGGCTATCTTGTGAGGGAGAAAGAAACGGTGAAGATCTTCCACGTTTACGTGCTAGAGAGTGTTGGCTAAGCAAGTGACGTGGTCCATTTGGTTCGACAAGTCACCAACTAAATATCTAAGATATTTGATGAGTAATTTCATGGAGCCAAAGTTTTATTGCTAGACAGTGGATGATTATTTTTGGTGGCTAGATGGTGAGAAGAAGGAGAAAATTATATTGGAAAATTTGAGCTTAGCTTAGTGTAGGTATTTAATTATGAAGCTAGTAACTCCGGTACATGCGGTCCTCGCTTTATTAGGTGTTTGTTTCACTGACTCCGTTCAAGGGATCACAGTTTTGTGACGTCGGGGCGCTTTTTGTATGAGTGAGATCAAACGGGATTGCTTGTGTAAAGCGAGGTTTGGAAGAATGTCCTCGGTTTACTCGATTTGTAAGGATCGTGAGATCTCTCTTTGATGCCCCTGACCTCAGTTCGCTAATTTAGACGACAATCTCATTCCATGTCAAGTCTCTTAGCCCCGTTTAGTTTAGCTTATAGTTTCATTTTGTGGCAACTCCATCTCTTCTCAGCAATCTTCAATAATGTAGCTACAAGCTCAGAAGTTCCCTTTGGCTTGGTGACATGTTTTGGATCAATTGGGAGTGAGACGACATTTCCGCTGGCAGGGATGGCTAGTGATGGTAAAAGTATTTAGAGAGTACGGCGGTCATGGGAATCAAGGGGAAAATGTTTTTGATGGTTCCAACGTAGTTGCTTCTGTATTATAAAGAGGCTACCGCAGCAAGTTACCCAAATCACTCTTGTTAATAATCCCAAGAAAACAGGTTTAGGAGGGATACTCTAATACTGTAGCAATAGCACATTGTTGGTGTCTTGTCCTTGGTGTGAATTTTGTGGAACACCAAATTATAATTGATGTGGCAGGCAAGGGAAGCAGCAAGCATTTTCCCTTGCCTGAATAGACAACAAGAACAGTTTCCTTAAATTTACTTGGCCAATATCTAAGTTGATATTCACGCATCTGTGTCTGGTGCACACTTTGAGAAGACAACAACTACAGCAAAGAATCGTATAGTACCGTTATTCGGTGATTACATGACAGTATCGGCAAGTTTACGCCTTTGTTTCGATTTGCCAGTATGAAAACCAGAATGCAGCACTCGTTCAGCAGTACAAAATTGCAAGCATCGTCAAAAAACCTGCACACAGGTGGAAACGTGATTTTGCTTATTCTGCCATTTCATATTAAGACATAGAACTTCCTCTTAAGTTTAAAGTAGCCATCCAAACTCAAAATGTCTTTGCTATTTAACCATGTGCATCCACCTAGAAAACAATTTTACTCGAGAAAAGTTACTTGTAATAGCATCCGTGTCCTTCTAGCCACCTATCCTTCTTTATCAGCACCGAGAATGCTTAAAGGAAGTCTCAGTAGATTACCATATATGAACTGTCAATTTATCCGAGATACTTGAGCAAGACTCCGTCGTTTCCAAGGACAAAACCCTGTCTATCATTGATAAACCTGCATCATCTCAATGAAAATCGTCTTGAGTGTACATCCGGAAGAGTAATATATATGTGACACTTTTTGGTTAATGAAACAGTCCAGCATCAGTCAAGATACTCTAAACTTCCTGAAACTTCCGTAACCTTTCTGCAAATTTAATTCAGGGCATGGGAAACCCTAATTTAATTTTCATATTGACATGCTGACAAGGAAAGAAGAGAGAGACGGGGAATCAACTTAGAACTGATTCGTCTTAAAAGTTTTTCTAGCTTTAGCACCTAAGTAGCAACTCCACTAAATACAAGATATAACATAAAAGTCAGCATAAAAAACTGAAAGGTGGACCAAAAAGCGGACGCCAGCTTCAAATATTCATTGACATGATCTTCCAAAATATTTAGTAACATTGAAGCTTTAAAAAGGGATCAAGCTTACTTTACTGAATAGAGATTGGCGGCAATGTTGTCAGCTGCTTTGTCACGGCTCCATGACTTGCCACTATTGTTCGTTTTCAACAGAATTCCACTGCCCCCAGCTGCCCAAGCCTCTTCCTACATAGATCAGATATCCAGCATATAAAGCATGGGATATGCATATTTACAGCGACACAATTCAAATTTTTGCATTTGGAAAAAGGAGAGAGGGCTAAAAATGATTGAAATAATTAACAGCCATCTATTTTTTCCCTAAGAAATTATCCTTGCCTACATAGGTTATCAACCTTCTGTCTTTGAACTTAAATACGCAGGTGCATAGATGGCTGGTAAGGAAGGCTGCTCAAGCACATTGGTCATTGACCATTCTTCATTACAGCCTCGATTTGTGCATTCCATTCTACTTTCAGAACGACAAACATTTCTAAAGTTTTGCAATAATGGCAATTACTACTCTTGCATATGCGGGCAATATAGAGCTATCACTGTTCTTGTCTATGCAGGCAATATATGCATGCAAGCTTTGTTCTCGTTTTAGCAGGCAATATAGAGCTATCACTGTCTCATCTAGTGACCCAATTGCACCTAGTGTCATCCCCTTGGTCATAATATTCATTCCAAGGACTGAAATAGTTTCCAGATTTGGCTACTGCTTCTACAATTTCAAGCCAAGGCGAAATATGTTCCATTATAAAAAAACATCTGCCTCTTTTGTTTTTAATTTGGACAAGCATAAATCAAATAAGTAATTTAGGCACCACAGTAATTTCCAAGTAGAGGGACTACGATTGAACGCAGCAGCTCATAATAAAGCATGCATTAGTAGGAGTTAAAATTCATGTTTAGAGCTAACAAATACTAGCACTCAATATTTCCATACAGACTATACACATTCACTAAATTATTACTCCATTTCAGTGAAGATTTTTCATGGTGGAGCTCGATGATTTTACTTACCGTGTGGCATTCGCCAAGGCTGATGCTTCGGATCTATATTTGCATGAAATCGAGGTAAATAGGCACCCAGTATTTTTCAGGTCCAAGCCGATATAAGAAAAACTGCAAACACCACCTAATAGACGACTAACCTCTCTCTAGATATACAAACTTCCCTTACCGTAATCGAGTGTTAGTGAAGAGTTGGGTGCCAAGGCCAAGGTGTCTGACCAGTAAATTGCTCCTCATTTACTTCAGACAAATCACAGCGGAACTAATGGGCGCTTGAAAGGTGGTATATAGGCTTTGTTTGATGTTAAAAGCATGAACGGAAATTTCATTCTATACTCTTTCTGGTAAATTATTATAGCAATCTGTGGGAGAGGAGTGATTTAAATGGAGGCATTAAGCATAAAGATCTAGCATCTAAGTATACAGACTGCTGGAAACAATGGTTCAACAATTTTACAGAACTTAGTTGTCAATTACACGTGGAGTCTCTCAAGTAATTAGTTTGATCTAAAACATACTTCAAACTTTTATATGAAACTGGTTGAACCAACTGCACAGTTGAACCAGCAAAGTATTGAGTAATTCACTTGACCAGTTCAAGGTCCGGTTGGGTTATAAACTTAATAATACTTATAGGAAGGAGGTATACCATGCGCTATTTCAACAGAAGAAAAAAAACATGAACCCAGACATAATGAATATTGATAAATTTCTGAATAGTACCTTTGAACGATACCCAACATCCAGAATACCGAAACCACGGCTCTGTACTGGAATTTCTTCAAAATCCTCTGTTAGCTGAAAGAATGAAATGCAAACTGTTGGTACAAAACAATTCACAAAAGGAAAGGGCGTCTGCAGAAAACAGCGACCACTACATTTGAAGCAAAACAAAATGACTTCTAGCAAAAGAAGCATGAAGAGAAGCATACTCAACTGCAGATGCAAAGCATATTAAAAAGTACAGAAAATAGGGACTAAGAACATGCATGCTTGAGGCAACAGGAAAATGTTATTCATTTAAAGATAGGTTCACTGACAATGAGGTAAGAAATACATAGACTACTTAATTAGCACGATTCCCATAACAACGATTGAGGTGGCTGAAAATTAACCACATTATGTCTATCTCCACTTGGACGATCATTTCAGAATGGTTAATTGACAAAACTTACCTCAACATAAGGCAGCTTTGCTATAACACCCCAACAAACCGAAATAGCATTTCTTACCTCAATATGTGGCAAAAGTTTGGGGATAATAGTAGTGAATTATTCTGTTATGTGGAAGGGCATTTTAGCCAGGTCAGTTATTTCCAGGGTATAAAATTGCAATAGAAACTTTAGGGAATAAATCTGCAAAATAAACAATATATACGTAAGAGAATGGGAAATTGAATTCCTTTCAACTTAATTTAATACACACACACAGAGAATCACTAACACGGACCCAGACAGACAATCACAGACACTTACACCGAGAATCACACGCACACACAGGAAATCACGTACGAACACACACACACGAGAATTGAGAATGGAATAAGGGAATGGCAATTGGAACCCTAGATTTATTGTGAATTTTGGATTAAGATTCAGGCACGAAAACTGGGGCTTCTACTCTAGGAGATCTCCATGGTTGTTTAGGAGACTTCAATTTTCATATGTTGACGGTTTTCTCGTGGTGGCGGTCTTCGGGTGGTGGTGGCAATCTTTTTATGATGGTGGTGGTCTGAATTGTTGGTGATATATCCGCAAATTTAAACCCTAGATATGTGGGCATTGGGGTAAAAAAAAAAGTTGTTTCAGTTTGTTGGCGTGTTAATCTGCAAACCTGCCACATGTAGAGATAAGTTCAGTCAATTAAACTTTAAATAATGACCATATGACCAAAATAACCTCACATAATTGAGGGAGCCTTTTGCAAACACTAATTTTTTTTTTTTAAAATATGTATAACTGAAGGTAAAGTTCTGCTTAATGTGCCACATGTTGAGGGGAAAAAGGGCTATTTTGGTTTGTTGGGGCGTTGATCTGCAAACTTGCCATATTTCCCATGAGGTAAGTTTGTCAATTAACCCTATCAGAATTCCACCTTTATGCCCTAGAGTCATAACTACAGCTGAAAGCATAGTCACTACTTTCTATTATAGTTAAAACTATCTACCTTTTCTAGATATTAAACCATTATGTGCAATATTAACCCTGTTCTTGCTAAAAATCTCCACATAATTGTTCATCATTAGAAGTAGAATTTTTTTTTTTTTACAACCATTAGCCCAAAGTACCTCCCTTGCTTTTCGCGCAAAACCATCATTTCTAGCAAAACTAAGTCAACAATTGATAAAATCCAATTTTTGAAACCTTTTTCCAATGCATGAAATGTATGATGCACACGGATGACCAAATGTTCTTGCTTTTACTTACCCCCGTGCCTTTGCTGAGATAAAGACCCCCACCACGTACAAGAAGCCAAAGACCACCATCAGCTCTCCAACCCATGTTCTGAATTCGTCTAGCAACTGCCCTGTTATGTGGCTGCCAGTATGGCTGCAATTTTACATTGAAGAGAGACAAGATGTTAACGCTGCTCAGTAAATTCGCTACACGAGAAACCCATCCATCCCTTTAGCTTTACAGAAAAGAAAGAAACGAAGGGAATACTTTACTTCCATATGTCTAGCAGTGGCACAATCAGGAAATAACAAAACCAATCTTTTGGATAGGTAAAATGTCAGATGAAACTAATTGCCAGCAAAAATCATATATCAACTTAAGCTTGTCAGAAATCCAGTATAGAAGATTCATGTACTCATGTACTGATTCATCAACTAAAACAAATATACTTTATCGTTAAGTTTAAAAAAGAGCATGACTGAGCAAGATTAACCAATAGTGGTTAAGGTGCATGGAAAAGAGCGCTGGCACAGGACAAGGTTCATTTTGCGGTAAATTGAGACAAAAAGCTCTATAAAGCGTTTTGTAAAGATCCCGGACTTCCTATGATATGACGGACAAACTTCGTCATCAGCTTCCAAGTTATCAGGAATAGTTGTTTGAACAAGTGATTTGATTTTTTTCCACAGGACACCCTCACTCCTAAGGAGTTCTTTTGTACTTCTGGTATCGCTTTTCATGGATTAGGATCTCGAGGTCCTTCAACGGGCATAAAAAAATTGTCTTGGTACCAACTACCAAATCCAATAGAACAAGGTTTACCCCTGCAGCTGGTGTATATTTAAGGGACGTTAGTCCATTGCCAGAGCGAAAAGACATAATAGAATAATCCTTTATCTCGGGATTGGAGATGCTAACATGGCAGGAATTTAATTGTTTCTGTACCTCTCCGTCGTCAATGTCTATCTCCTGCAAGTATGCTCCCCACACATAGACTATGCACAGGATAGTATGCTTGTAAAGAAGAAAATCCTCACCGGTTAACATAACAGAGTAGGCAAAATTTTGCATAATAATATATTTAGTAGTATCAGTTTAATAAACATATACTTTCTTAGATAGGGTAATTTGTTCAAGCTTTTGAAACCTTAAAGCTCAATCAACTCTACACAGCTTCTCTGCAGTAAACACTTCTCCGCAGTAAACAGTGAGCCAAATGTTATTCATGATAAAATAACAGCTAAAGAATTCAGCGTAAACGGCATAGTCACAAATTGTCACTTAGAGAATTGTGCGGCACAACAGATAATGCCGAGTTTGGGAATTATTCCGAGAATTACGGCATTGCGTCGGAAAAATCTCGGTCGTGCAACCTAGTTCGTTAAAGAATTCAGGCACAAATGTGTGTATTGATTGTTAAAACTTTATGATTTAATAAGCAAGATATTTTACAAGGCAATATCAATATTGAATTCTTTATAGCAAGATAAGACATGTACAGCCTAATTCTCTTTAAACACCAAACGTGAGAAAAAAAAATTGAAATTATACACCAGTGTAAAGTTAATTTCTGAAGAAGAGCTAAAAAAAAACAGAAAGATCATAAAGGCATAAGGTATGGGGATGTACATAAGTGCTGGGAATGAGTTTGATATATTTATTTTATGCTGCAAGCAAATGGACATGCTTGGTGATTGCACTAGTGGTAGGCGAGTTATGTTCGAAAGTATGCCACCAGTGTTCCTGTCGAACTCGCTGCATTTATTTCCTTAGAAACAAAATGAACCTTAAATAAATTTGCTAAAAATTAAGGAAATTATTGTGAGATATTTGTAATTTGGAAGAATCTCGCAAATAGTTGAAAAAGATGCAATAGATACGCGTTTTATATGTCGCTTGTATTCTTCAACTACACAATATATTCACGATAATTGCTACTGCAGAAGACAGTAAGTTATCATGGTATCAAAGTTCTCACAGGAAAGGTTTTGGGTCCAATTCTTCCCGCTTGCATTCGCCCCAACTTTACATTAAAGCGCAATTTGCACTCTTTTTGTTTGTGCACCTGGGGATGGTGTACCTCATTTTGCTTTCCACCTGCGACCAGGGTCTTGCACTTGAGGGGGAGTGTTAAGCATGATAACTTGAGGGGATAGGTCTTCGGTCCAATTCTTCCCGCTTGCATTAACCCCGCCTTTATATTAAAGTGCAACTTTCAAACTCTTTGTTTGTGCACTTGGTGGTGGTGTACCTTAACTTTTGTTTCCACCAGCAATCAGGGACTTGCACTTGAGGGAGCATTAAGAATGATAACGTTGTGTGGCCCATTCTCAAACAGCTTAAGCTTTAAGCCAGTAGTAACACAGCCCATATACGCTCCATATAAGATTTTTTACTGCTAAGCATAGGTAGTTGTGAGAGTACTAAAACCAGACAGGGCTTCTACTTCTGTGAAATTTTTGGCGATTTATAACGAAATGTATAAGTATAGAGGAATAAATAGAACTAACTAAAAATTCAATGAGTTATTTTCTAGCATTTTTTCCTTCTCGCTTACGTAGAGGATCCAGGGGACCGTCGATTTTTTCCTGCAATTGATGTAAAGACTCCTTGGGAGTTCTTTTGCAGTTATTTCTTTGATCCCTGATCTCTTTTATAGCCAGGGACTTACTTTTGGTGTCTTGCTGGCTTCTATTTTATATACACTCGGTGTTGGGGTTTGGCACCCTTGGCTGCTTTATAGCTGCATAATGTACGTAGTTAAAAAAATTAATGCACAAAGAACGTGCCGTTTTAAGTAGGATCAGACCTTAAAGAGAGGTGCAGCTCATCTATTATTCTAAGAAGGATTACACAGAGTGACACACACCCCAAGAGGGACCTGTGTAACATGAAACTTGCTGAATGAGTATTGCATTCTGCAAAATACCTGCATTACAAGGTCTAACAACTGTAGTAAATCCATTGATTCTCATGTTCCCATCATCGTATGGCATTGAGAAAACAAGTATTACTCCCTCTCAAAAGAAGTGTTTAAAGGCAGGCATATTTCTCATGATTACTCGAAGTCAGTTCAACAATAACTAAATATATAGACAAGCACAACATCAAATTATCATTTTCACCTGCCCTGGTTCCCAAGTAAGGTAGAAGTTTCCACGGCTTGAAACAGCAACATAATTTCCTTCAGGGGAGCGATTTACAGTATTGAAAGTGCCTGTATAATAACTTGCACCACTAATTCCACTAGAAACTGTTCTGCAATAGCAACACAAAATGCGGGTGTTATACTTCTATGACTTCCCACAATATAGACAGTCCACTTGCAAAAAATTGATTTCATGAAATTTTCCTTCTTCAGACTTCCAACCATATTGCTCTAGGGAACTGCTTTGTGTTGTACTCGTTTCGGATTGTTTCCCTTAGCTTATTCAGGTTAATTGTAAAGGACGCGCAGGTAAATACGCAAATTTGTCAAAATGGACAAATGCATAAATGTACCATTTAGGTGGAACAAATGTAAAAATGAGAAAAAGCTGCAACATGAGCACTCCCAATGTAAGGTAGCTTCAACCTACATAATAAAATTGTACAAGTGCAAAAAAAGTTAAAGTAGCTGAACTGCCAGGAATTTAGTGCGATAATGTGGCCCGAGGTGAAGCACGAAAAGTGTTATCGAGGATGTGTTGAAACAGCCACAAAAGGATGTGGCAGAAAAGATTACATAGGCATAAGATTCAAAAAGAACATAACATGATTTGCATAGCGAATCAGCACTTATATTTGCGATAGGTGAAAAAATGTGGATGATGGTCATAAAGATAACCAGATGATAAATTCAAGCATGACAATGATACCTAAAGCTCTCATTATATACTGGCATTTCCATCTAATGTATTATGCACCATCATAGGATTCCTCTATAGACCTCACCTATTAAGAGTAGCTGAAACAGTCTCTTGTACAGCAGCCTTCCAGTTGTAGCCTCTGTTTGATGTAACATATATCGCACCTTCGTCAGTTACCATCTCTGCACTTTTTTCCCCCGTTGCTTTTATGTACACCTGCAAAATCCAGAAAAAATTGATACACTGCCCTTTAAACTACTAAGAAACATGGAAGAATGGCAAGATGTTTATATACTCTTAACTACCAATAAACCAAGGGACAATGAGTAAATTGATTGGATTCCTTCACGAAGTATCCAGGTTGAACTTTAAATTTTTATGCCCGCCTATAAACTAGACAACACAACTGACTGATAGCTTCGTCCTAGACTATATTCTCACGAAAGATGCTCTATCCGAAGGTCATAAAAGCTCAACCACCTAGCATAAGCACTGAAAGACGTTCCCATTGCATGTCAAATCATACTGTACTTTTTCCACCCAACAAAACACAGACCTTTGCACGTTACATAAGTTAATAAGAGTCCTCCAATCCCATAGAGAGTAGGCATAAGCAAAGAAATATGACACAAAAGTTTCCAAATTGGACCAACGCAAAGATAGGCAGATAAGTTAACCAGTCCATTGATATAGCTTGTCAAGAGTCAGCAAGGCCCCATGAATGCCCAACCAAAGAACAAAGGCAGGCCTTGGGATAAAAGATGGGAGCAAGAAAAGAACCAAGCAACCATGCGCTTTGAAATACAACCATCATCACCCATCAATTTAGTAGAAAACCCCCAAGAGTTATCAAATTCCTTGTCATCTAATCCTCTTAAGTGGGATCAGGAAAAAAAAAGAACATCTCTGAAACCCAAAGCAAAAGCCGTAGGTGGCTGCCATGCTGAATTAACTTATTCCATACCAACTTTGGGTAATCACCGCTCTTAATGGTCACCCAGAGTCTGGTAATCAATATGTGTGAGAATTCGAGGTGTCTTTCCATCAAGAATTACAATTACCATCAACCTTTCCTATGATACTGATTTACCTCTCCACAAAGAGTATGAAGTTTCGCCACGTCCAATTTATATCCACAGGGATGTTCATGTCCCAAAGCACCATGCTTTGTATTGAGGGTGATTATCTAAATCATCCATCAGAGACTTCTAGTACATCTTTTTGTCTAATTACATTTTAGGAATTAGAGTATATCGTTAACGCTAAATTCAAAAAGAAACTGAAATCCATGAATGCATCTGAAATTGACAAACAGTGGTTTGCCACTATTTATAACATAACTTGGTTCGTCCTACCACAACCAACAAAGAGTACCAAGAAAAAACGTGAAATGAATAAATCACTTGCCAAAAGTAACAAAGATGTATAAGGCTATATATGCACATCCTAGTGTTATCAAAAGCACGCCTGGGTGCAAGGAGCAGCCTAGCGCAGGGAGCACACCTCCCTAAGTCTAGCCGGAGCCCTTTCAAAACAGGCGCACAAGGCGGGAGTGGAGGAGCAAATAAAAGCCCAAAAAACCAAGTCCTTATTTTTTTCCATCATGGAATTGTCTCGACCATTGACTGTGCCTAAGTCTTTCTTTCATAAGATCTAGACTAATATCTAAACCCAAAAAAAAAACCTACAACCTCAAATCCTCAATCAATTGATAATCGATTGCTGATGTTCACTGTGCCACTGCCCTGTCCTCTACTGCTATTCCCTTTCAACTAGATCTACTCCTTTAGTTCGCCTTGTAAACAAAGAAGATGAAGTTGAGGAGGAATTCCTACCAAACTTGGAGCCTTTGATTCCCTTTTAAGGAAGCATTATTGCCTTGGCCCTTAATGATGACGTGGATGATGATGTCATGTTGACTTAGTATTAACTTCTTCTCATTGGGTATTAAACTTTTTCTGGTGTTGGAAGTCATTAAATTGCCATTAACTAGAATTGTTTTACGAGATTTTACTAGTTTAATACATTAATATCTACTTATTTTACTAGCTAAGGGACCCATACAACGCACGGGACATTCTCTAATTTTTTAAAAATATTGTCTAATATTTATTTCTATAGATACTTTACAGCTGTTAATTTTCCTAAATTTCTCAAAATATTTTTTAAAATGTGTTTATAGATTGTTTATAACTATTATTATTTGAATTGCCTGCAAGAAATTTACTATATAGAAGATTGCCTTTGTATAGAACTTTTAAAAAGTTAGCATTATAAAGGCATACCTTAGCAACAAAGGTAGAATGCATAATTTAATATCAACAGTTTTTTACTCACATATAAGATGTGAATGTTATAATTAAAAGAAAAAGAATACCAAAAGAAATAGGACTCTTGAATTTTATATATCTAATTCAAAATAGTTGAACTCTAAATATAAAAAGACCATTTAAGTTAGGGGATTACCACATGCAGAGTTGAAACTTATGTGGCAGAAGGAGAATGTTATTAAAAAGTCCTACTTGTCGCAAAGATAGAGTTCCAAAAATCTTATGTATCGCAATTTTAAGCAAAATGTATAAAGTTTAAAAATATTAGATAAACTATACATACGAATTTTTTAATAATAAATTACAGGGAAGAGTTAAATAGAATAGAAAAGGAAAAAGAATACCAAAACAAATAGGATTCTTGAATTTTATATATCTAATTCAAAAGAGTTGGACTCTAAATATAAAGCGACCACTTAAGTTAGGGGACTACCACATGCAAAGTTGAAGCTTACGTGGCAAAAGGAGAAGGTTCTTAAAAAGTCCTACTTGTCGCAAAGATAGAGTTCCAAAAATCCTATGTTTCATAATTTTAAGCGAAGCTTTCAGCTTTTATATATATATATATATATATATATATATATATATATATATATATATATATATATATATATATTTATATATATATTTCGTCCCTCGCTTCGAAAGGGGCACGCTCGAAGGACACTTGCACCTTAGATGCTCCGCGCCTCTAATGACAACGTACACATCACAGCAAATGTTTCCACAATGGTCGATCTAAAGACAAATCACATGGAACAATACTAACACAAGCCCGAGAAGCCGTATCAACAACTATAGCTTCATGCTTAAGATTTAAGTGCTTAAGTGACAAGAAACCCAACACAAGCAACCAACTAATGAAATAGCATATCATCCTTTAACTAAACAGAGTGCTAGCTTACTTTAGCTTCTAGATAAAAACGTTCTATCAAGCCCTACACTATTTTCATATGATGATAGCATACTGAAAAATTAACGAAGGATATAATCTTCAACAATTTGACTATGATAAATGGTAACCGGCGGGAGTAAAAAGTTCTAGAATTACCATATCACCAGGAAGTTCAGCACTTAATGGTATCCGTTCCCAGCTATTCCCAGAATCTGAAGTGTGTAAGAGGATTGCAGGTTTTCCAACAATCCATCCCTCATTTCCTTTGAAACTAATGGAATTGAACCTGTAGTTGAAGTCTTCATCTTCGGCAGAGGGTATCGAACGAGGAGCCCATGTCGTTCCCCCATCTTTAGTCTCCAAAATAGTTTGCCTTGTCCCCAACAGAAAACCTAGCCAGTCAACCAAATTTTCCACTATTTTTAACCATCCCAAGAACTCAGAAGAGAAAAAGGTCAAAGCATTCAATGAACACTTTCAACACGCAAACTGGGCACTGATGAAATTCCAATGTTGCATTCAAAAGATCGATCAAGATGAAGATATGGTGTGTCGTTAAATTCGTTTGGACTAGGTTGCAGGTGTTTGTAACAGAGATGCTTGAATTTAATGAGAAAGTCTTGGACATATCAAGATGACATGGGCCTATTATGGAAAAATGGACATAAATAAAAGGGGTGCATGATTCAAAGTGAAGGCATGTCTAGAGTAGTAGAGTTTGGACGTTTCAATCAGTTGTCAGAAGATTAGCTCAGTCTTATGGAGGAGGGTGAACAGTTGATTCATGTCTTCAGTTCCCGTACCTAAAACTCTATTTCAGCTCGACTCTTTAAGAATTCGATAACGTCGTTCTTGCATATACAGATTATAATCTCCAAAAACCAACCAAGGCACTTCAATAGATCAAGAATTGCAACTTTTAAAAAATTAATATCTGCTTCCATTCGCGTCTTTGTATACCAATAAACGCTATCTTTCCCAAATTCTGAATTTTAGTGAGATTGCCAAGTTGTGAGCGAAAGAACAGCGAAAGCACTTTGACTCACTCACTAATTTTAAAAGCATGAACAAGAATATGCCACCTCATATGCGAGTCAGAAGTTTGCAGAAGTTTCAACCATAACTGATAAAAACTCTCACAGAAGATGGAAAAACGTGTGTCAAGTTATGTGGCACTGATCTCTATGTGTGTGTCAGTAGTGCCAGTCCGCTACCACGCTTCTGAGGTTGTGTTTGCATGTGTGCGTGCGAGTGTATGGGACAAGCTCAATTTAAGTTGGCAGCTGGCAGCATATCTAAAACAAAAGGTATCTTAATTTCACAAAAAAAAAAAAAAAAACTATGAGCAAAGACCTAGGACAAAATGGAGAGCAAGTGTATTAAATAATCGAAACGAAAGGTATTCTAATTTCACAACCATAATGTGAGGGAGAAAAAAAAACTTCAAACAGAACGGTAATAGAAATGATGTATAAAAGACCAATGAGAGAGATAACGAAACCCGGCCAGTTACAACATAACACATCGTCTGTACAGCCGTTACAGCCGGATTTTTCAGGAGCGAAAACCAGGGGCAAAACGGAGAGGGAAATGAAGTACGGACCGTGAGCGGGATCGTCAGGGACGAAGGCGATGTCGAGGAGAACGACGCCGGGGTCAATAGGGAGGTAGACTCGCTCCCACTCGGACAGCTGCCGCTCGTCGGCTTTGGCCGGCGGCAGCGGAAGCGGATCGAGCCCTATCAACGGCGCTAGCGAGATGGCGGCCGCGGTCTCGGCAATCAGGTGCCTTCGGTTCAAAGACGCTCTGGGGACAATGCGAGCTGTTCGGCAGTGTCTAGTATTTGGTGTACATAGGAGAGAGTTGAGCCTTTGAGACGGTTTGAGCGTGGTGGAGCAATCTGTGAGTAGTTGCAGAGTCGCCATTTTTGTGTGTGAGAGCCTTCTAACTGTCTTGAGCGCGCCCTCTCTCTCTCTCTTATCCGAATGTGTTCTCGCGGGGGGGTTTGAATCGACGTGTCTCCGAGCAATCTGTAATCCGAGTGGATAGAGTTGGTATTTATAACTTTGGGAACCAGTGGCTTTCACTGGATTTTAACAAAAATTGTAGGGAAGCACTGTTTACGGGGGCAAACGGGCATGTAGCTCAGATGGTGGTAGAGCGCCCTCTTAGCATTCGCGAGGTATGGGGATCGATACCCCGCATCTCCATTAATAAAGTTACCCTTTTTTTTTCCTTTTAAAAGGAAATGATACCTCCACGCGTCGCAGCATTTGGGTTAATGACATTGCCACCTATTACACATTGACCTTTTGACCATCATTCATACCAATAACCTCGCCTATATTGAGCAAAACCTCAATGTTCTTTCATCCGTATTTTTTTGTTCCAAAAATTAGGACTGCAATTTGGACTACTTTAGAATGAGCTTTAATCAACCCAACTCAATTTTGAACAAGTTTTAACCCAACAAATTTATAACTGGGTTGATTCAAGTTGGGTAAATATTTAAGTGAGCTAAATTGGGTCAAGCTCATTAAACCAAGCTAACCCAAAAAGAAAAAACAAAGGAATGTACCAAATCAATTCTGGTACATCCGACCGCGGCGAATACAACTCTTGTTCGTCCTTATCGGTACTGAAAGTGACGACATTGGCTCGTTTTTCTCCATTACAAGCAGAACTCGTTGATAGCTCGTTATCGGAGGACGGCCACCTCTTCGTCGATTCCCTGCTTATTGTGCACCGTCTGGGACTCTGCTGAACCTCGTCGAAGCTTTGGGGACAGCAGGAAAAGCGACGGCGACGCTGGAATCGAAGACGGAGAGGATGGAAAAAGTGTGAATGGAGATGGAATCAAGGTCAACCGGATCGGCAGATGGGCCTTCGTAGTCGACGGCGATGGAGTAATCGAGCTGCTCTTCGTCAGGCAGAGGAGCACCCACCGGCAACATCTTCCGCAGCGCCGCCTCCCAACTCTTGGACTCCGAATCTACCATTTCTTGCTTACTGCTGAACTAAGTAAATAATGGTTCACTGAATCACTGTGAGTTTTGAGATTTATTAAAGGAGATAGTCAGAGCTGGATGGACGGTCGTACGGAATTCATTAGTTTTCTTTAATGTCGGAGCTATATGTTTATTTAGTTATTAATGATTTTTTTAATATTATATTTTGATTAGATAAATGAAACTTTTTATTTATCAAGATTAAAGTATTATCTATAAGTCAAATGTAAAAAATATTAGTGTTCAGATAATGAGACGTGTTGAAGAAAATTATTCAATTACAAGTGAAAGACAAAATTAATTAGATGTTAATTGGGTTGGATTAGGTTGAAACTCAAACTATGACATTTTTACTTGAATTGGGCTGGGTTGGGCTTTTTTTATAGAAAGCCCAAGTTGAGTCGGGTTGAGATGAACTTTTAAAATATTAAATTTTCTCGAGTTGGGTTAAAAGCCAACCCAACCTATCTAAGTCACACCTATACCAAAAATTAGGCAAAATTTGAGATGGACACAATATTCAAATTCCTCTGTGCCAACCAAATCGGAACCTTAGTTTGCTATATTCTCAAAATTTTATACGGACAACAACGGGGGTTTTAGTGTTCTAATTGAAGAAACGGTGGTTAAAGTCATCATTAATGGGAGGATTCTTGGGCTATTTTGGGCGTCTTCAGCAGCATAAACAACTGACTTTTGCATACGAGTAGTCATTCTTATATGGCATCAAAAGCTTCATATTGCAGCCCCAATTTCACCTAGTTTTTGCTAAGGTTTTGGCAAAACCTTATATGTTAACAACCAAACATTTGCATGTCTGATAGTGTCATGCCTTATATGCAAATGTGATGGTTGCTATGGCTGCAGTGGTTATGATGGATGCTGTGAACGGAAAGGGCCATGGATCTAAGATAGGTATTGCAAGGTTTCAAGAGGGGCTGACGTGGTGAACACTAGCGAATGATGATTATTTAAGGGGCAAGGGGAAAGAGATAGAGAAAAGGGCGATTACATGATAGAGGTTTGGTCGGGGGGAAGGTCGAGGAAATTAGGTGTCCTTTGGAGGAAAAATGGTCACTTGGCTATTTATCTTTATCGTAAACATGATTTTGGAACCATTATGAGGTCGTGGGTTCTGAAAAGAAGATATTAATACACTCCACAATTATGAAGCACGCGTACGGAAGTTTGGGTGAAGCACCGGGTATGTGTCAGGTGTTGGTGCGGGTTTAGTGCGCACTCAGGGCTTGTCCAAAATTGTATATTCATAAAACTGATCTTTTAAATTTTGAGCACAACTAGGACACTACAACGAAAGGATGCATAGACTCACCCGATACTTCAGGTTTAAAGTTGAATCGTGAAACCCAAAGAGATTGCGTATTAAGATTTTTTTTTATGGAGGAGGCTGGAGAGAAAAGAGAGAGATAATGAAGAAGAAGAAGAAGAAAAAATAGTCATTGGCGCCCCAAGGCGCCAGCGGTGTGCGGCGAGTGACGACCCAAGGTAGCAGCAGCTTGCGGCTGTAGCACTTGTGATTCCAGAGGAGAAGAAGAAGAAGAAGCAACCTAATGTATCCATATGGCTTATGTCTTTTGATGTCATTGATTAGATATAATAGATGGTTGACTTTTTGACAGCTTTATCCAACAATGTTTTAGCAATCCTTGAAACTGCTCCTATTAATGTTTCTGCCACTTTTTCTCTTTAAGATCATTATTATTATTATATATTAGTATTAATGTGCTTGCAATAGATAACGAATTCCCATAACCATTTCAACAGTAGCACTCTAGGTACCTTGGCTGACCTTTTGTAATTTCTATCTTCTCCTCCGTTGTGGACATAGCTCCAACTTTTGGAAATGATCGATTCCAATGAAATTACTTAATGGATGTTACTTTTCACATGTCTTTTATCAAGACATAACTAATATGCTTTTGATTATTTGGAACTATTAGGGTACCCTTGCATTTTATCCTTCTTGTAAATTCGATACAAGCTTGTTCGATTTTCTTGTACTATATTGGTTAAGCACAAGCTCAATAGTTTTTATCCGTTTTTTGTTATTAACTTATTGATATATATTTGATGCTTCTGCAATCTGGCTTGTTAATCCTTACTGGTAACACCTAATGACATAATGACGTGAGCTACATGCCGCTATGTAGGTAAGATCGACTTTGAAAATGTTGTTAGGATAATCAATTTGGTGTCTGGCGTGTTATATGGATGATATAATATGTATGTATGTATTCTAGTGAGCATATTTTTTTGTTTCCGACTTACCTATGTAGGTTGAAACGCTCAGTGGGATAAGTTAGAAATCATGATCTTATTTTTTGAACATTATCTCACATGTCAATGATGACATGTCTAACTTTATTTTTGAATGACTACTCAAGTGTTTGTCTCTGTATTAAGAAATATTTGTCATTCTGAATTCTATCATGTGTCAGTTTCTTTTAAACTTTTTATGACCTCTGTAATTTTGTTTATTTGGTTATTTTGTATTCGGTTTAGTTGGTCTGTTGAGCTACCTTACTGGGCATTTAGTTCACTCCCTTATTCTTTTCTTTTCAGGTGATCAGCAGATAAGTCATGGCTGCGAGATTAGTTACATGAGTGAGAGCTAACAATCTAATTTCAGAGTCAGGTTTAGTACTTTATTTAGATTTCATTTGAAAACTCTATTTTGGAGTAATTTGGGTCTTTGTAACTGCATGTTTATGCTTCTTGGAAACTTATAGTTAAATGCTCTGAATATTTAATTGGGAGACTTCTGGATAATTTAAAGTTATTTCTCTATTTTGATATTTGTAAATAATGTTCCGGATTTTTTTCTTGAGGCGTTACATACTCCCCGATTAGCTCCATTCGCCAATCCGTTATCTCTAGTGCCTCCCGGATAAACATCTCCACAAGTGGATCATGCGGGATTCGAAGCTTAGATCCTAGGTGGTGTAGTGGCACCACTTCCTCCCCAAACAAAATTCTTTGTTTGAAAATCTAACCAACAGCACCTGTAACTCCTTGTTAGCTTTGTTATGTGTACTGTGCCTCTGTCTTCCATTTCGAACGTGAAGATTGCATTGGTATTGTGTTGATCGTGAGTTGATCTGAATAAAGAAAATGCAGAGACTACGATTTCAAAAGCTTACCCTCCTTCTAGTGTAATATTAATGGTTCTTGCACTCTTGGTAAATCAATACACTGAGTCCCGCTTTAACTTTTCTAAAATTCCTTTTTTCATGGCCAACACCCAATTGTGAACATCCTCAGTCAAGTTAGAAGGACGTAGCTCCAAACCTCGTTTGCTCATATAAGGGTCAAAAAAGAAAACAAAAGAGAGTACTAGACGGTTAGGTCCTAAATTATGAAAAGCACAATAAATATGAATTAAGAGGGCATGACAAAAGTTGTACCTTATAGACGTCACGTAACACAAGTAGCTCAAGTTTGGGATATCAGCCCCATAGAGTGGTAGAGTTGGGAGAGCAACGACATTCCCAAGTTAAACTCCTTGATCCGGGCCATTTCCTCCAATGCTCTCAGACACCATAGACGGATGAAATCATCAACATTATTGAATAGTCTCCCTGAACATGTATAAGATGAAGACCCGGGTGTACTAATCCACAGCCTCTGCCTTGGCCACTTCAATATCATCCCATGAAAGGCCTTTTGAAATTTGGGTGCAGAATTAAAACCCCCCAAATTGTGGAAGGTGTCCCAACATTAACTTCATGACGCTAGTCATGATCTATTTTGTAATCCCGTTCTACTGTCGATCCAAGACTCGAGTTCCTATAACGTTCACAAACCCATAAAAGGGTAAATGTCGCTTCCCTGAATGGAAGATGGAATATGTTGAGGTGGTTTGACCAAGGCTCACTCAAAGCGATGAAGAGATTTTATTATTAGTGAATAAGTTCTCGATGTAGCGAACCGCCTCAAGAAAATCCCCCAAAATAAAGATTTTAGAAATCGCCATCTTATTTTACTAAACAAAGAAAAATAAGGAAAACTTGAAAATGTGTCCAAAGGACTACTAAACTATTCAAAATGGGAAAATGGGTTCGAGAATTAAGTTATACGACAAGAATGTGTTAGGCACCCGTCATACCCTTTCGGTCTCTACTTCATTTCTATTGGTTTTTGGTTTTTTTAACACATAACACATGCAATAACACAAAATTGTAAACTTATTTCAACATTATTGGCTTGAACTCGACATCGGAGGTCGAATGACCTATGTATCCGGTCAGACAAACTGGAATAAAAACCATCATAATTTGACTGGACCACATAGAGGGCGACCTACATTTCAGACTTAGACCAAATTAAGAGATGAAAATGACTTTTTATGATTTTTTAAAATAAAATAAAATGTGATCGCATGAAGCGGGAGACGATTCTAGATCAGTGAGCTAAACTAGAGAGCTTTTTTAATATACCTTGCGAGTCCGCTAGTCTTGATGACTCGGGAACACTCAATGATTGATTCACGATGCAAGAGAATAAGAACTTTATTTTGAAGTGAATATGAAGGGATAATTTCTCTTAAAAGATAATATACCATTTACGAGAGAAATGGTATAAAAGCTCTAGGGAGAAAAGGCTAAGGTAAAACTAAGAACCCTAAAAATGTAGGCCAAGGGGCATATTTTGTAACATCCCGAAAATCTGGAATGTTAGACACTCAGAGTAACTAAACCATCAATCAATGTATCACGCTCAGTGTACAAACATAATTAGTAGACTGAACTTAAACTTTGAATAACAAGCTAGAGAAGGTCACCCACGCAGGGGTTCTAACCATCAATACCAAAATTAAATCCCTTTTCTTTCACTCGCTTTAACACCCCGAACTCCCAAATGATCAGTACTTAAAGACATACAAACCTTGATTTAAATAACTAACTTCAACACTTAGATCAGAGCATGTAATCATTATAATTCTTCAAATCGTTAATATATCTGGTGATAAACAAAAAGAGACTTAAGTTCTCTATAGAGCGAGTTAAAAAAAATTTACCCACGCAGGGTTCTAAAGAGCAATAGTAACTTAAATCAGTTACCCTTGCTCGGCTCTAATCCTTACTCAGGCAACCTAATGCTGGGTATCACATGTGGAAAGAAAGTCAAACAAGAGTGAGCTTTTGAGAGCCTAATAAGGTCGATCAATGATTAAAAATATAAAACGATTCGAACGATTTTTCATATAGAGTCAGATAAAAATATTTAAAAGGATTTTCAAATAGCACACAACATTTCGATATAGAATAGGGAAGAGTATCAACTCAACCCCTTATGTAAGAGCCGTTTTTTATGCTAATGAAGATCATATTTGTTGAAAAATAAATTAAGAGATAAATCATTAGAGAAAATCGGTCGTTAAACCTTCTCTAATGGATTCAGTCGAATGAATCCTGATTCATTCGAATGAAACTTCGTATTACCAAATTAGCTTAGACTTACTAAAAGATTCATTCGAATGAATAGTATTTTTAGTTGAATGAATAGTGTTTGCTTCGAATGAATAGTATTTTAGTAGAATGAATAATGTTTTCAGTCGAATGAATAGTGTTTGCTTCGAATGAATAGTATTTAAGTCGATGAATAGTATTTTCAGTCGAATAAAAGTATAAGATCCCCTTTTCGTAATATTAGAAAGGTAAGGGTGCATTTTGAATAAGTACTAGAAGTTTGGGGAGTGTTAGTGTAAGTTGCCAACTTAGAACTTTTCCTTTAAATTGCTTCATTTTTCCTTTGTAGCCCTTTTCATTTAGGTTCTCTTGCTTTTCTTTCTAAAGGCTGAGGGAAAGAGAGAGGGGAGAAGGCTTGGGAAGCTCTTTGTGTTCAAAGGTGGGGCTTGATTAAGGTAAGGGTTGGTGCATTCTTGTTGTGGCCAAGGGTTTACGTTTTCTTTTACTTAAATCTGAATTATCGTTGAACCCAATTCGATTGGACATGCGATCTCACCTATAAAATTCGACATCATATTGTTTGTTTCTAATTTAGTCAAGCTATATATTTCGTATGGTCTGACTTAATTATTGTAAGGGATTTCATTCTTCTTGCTGTGATAAGGATTTGTTATATAGTATCACTTTGCTAGTTGTTGTGCGACTTTGGAGTTTTGTTCAAATTGTTTCGTATTTGCCTTCGTTGCTATTGAGTTCGTAATTCATAATTTCTACATGATCGTTAAGATTTGAGATTGATATTTTGTAATGGTTATTAGCCTTTGTTATTATTTGGTTTTAGTGGATTTTGAGGAGGAAATATTTTAATTAAATTTTAATAGAGATATTTCTATCGCTACTAGATTTGATGCTTTGCCCTACCTTTATAGTAGTTACTTTTTGACGTGTTTGGATCTTGGTTGAGAATGCGTCTGGACCCTCGGGTTCGGGGTGTTACAGAATAGTATCAGAGCTTAGGTTTGAGATTTTTGTACTCATAAGCCTAAGATATATGTGATTGGGATTAGACCTTGAAAATGTGGATTAAGTTTAGAGAATTTAGTTTATATTGGAGCATAAGATTGAGATTTGACCATAAGCTTTGAATTTGGGTCTTGTACGCAATAGTGGAACAAATGTTGGTTGTCTTTGGAATTCAAATATTTGAAGTATTAATCAAAGAAGATAATTGAATGATAGGACTATGATCTTTGGATGTCTATGAGTAGCTCTATCAAATAGAGTATGGAAATGGTTGTAATCTCAAGATAAAAGTGATTTGGTGATAGATATTTTTGTGCTGAATTTGAAAGAAAGATTTGGCATTACTAGATCCCAATACCACTTTTTCGTTTGTTTCAATGTCATTTTGTAATCATTTGACTATTAAACCTAGAGACGTGAAACTAGAGTTATATGTTAATACCCCCTATGGGAAACCCGGTGATAGCCTCTAAGGTTTATAGATCTTGTCCCATCTGTGTTGATGCTAGAGAGTTGTTAGTGGAATTAATTCCGCTAAATATGAAAGACTTTGATGTGATTTTGGGCGTATGAACTGATTGTCTTCCAATAATGCCAAGATGGATTGCTTTAGAAAAGAGGATGATTATGATCTTCGGGTGAATAGCTCTAAAAACTAAAAGTTATTCGTAAAGTCTATGATTGAGAGATATAAATGATGTGGTAGTTTAGAGACTTAAAATTTTGGGGATTGGGGAATGCAGGATATATGTGAAATTAAGATAATGTATTTCTCTATGAATGGATTTAGTGATAGTTTGGGCCGGTTTGTGTTGAGGTATCAGAGTACGCAGCGAAAGTGTGGTGGTCTTTTGGTAAGACATGTAAGTGCTTGATGTTGGTTATCCATTCTGGATTAGTCATAATATTATTCTTCAAAAGTTATCTGATGGTTTTGATTTTGATGTCAGACAAAAAAGAATAGAGGGAAAAAATATTGATCATTAGGTGATCTCATGGTTTGGTTAGTGAATTGCATAAACATTACGTCATTGTAATTTTAGTTAAGCCTTAGATTTTGAGTTTGTGACCTTTTGTAGTTGACAAATATGGGCAAAAATATGAGTTTGATGTTGCCTTTAAGTAACTGTGTGTTTGAAGTAATAAAATTTTTTAGGGTATAGAATCTTGGAATATTCAATGTTGGTGATTGGATCATGGTTAATCATATTTGAAAGTCTAACAGTGTGGGTGAAGCATTGGGTGGAAAGCGTACCAATAATTAGAAACTTTAATTGCTAGATTGCCTTAGTTGTGACTTTATATATGATGATATAAAGTTGGGGTGGTGATGATAGTGGAAGTTAAAATTTAAGTTTGGATTTCGTAAAACACGACATATGGAATGAGAAATTGCTTAGTACTTGGTACATGTCAGGCTTGAAGTTAAGCGTGTTATCCAGATTGTGCAAAGTATATGATTTGGTATATTATCAAAGTAGCGCATTGGAAGCGTAATGTATTAGAGATTGATTTCATTTGTTGAATTTTAAATGTTGTAATTTAGCTCGGTACATTTCGTAGGCTAGTAAAACCATATATATATATATATATATATATATATATATATATATATATATATATATATAGTTAAAATTTCATTTACAGTGTGAGGAATGTAATGACTCGTACTAGAAGGCAAGAATCTACTTTTGATAATTAAGGAGCATTTAATTCCGGGGATGAAATTCTTTTAAGCTGTGGAGAATGTAATACCCATTTTTATGCTAATGAAGATCATATTTGTTGGAAAATAAATTAATTGATAAATCATTAGAGAAAATCGATCGTTAAACCATCTTTGATGGATTCAGTCAAATGAATTCTGATTTATTCGAATAAAACTTCGTATAGCCGAGTTAGCATAGACTTATTGAAAGATTCATTCGAATGAATAGTGTTTCAGTCGATGAATAGTGCTTTCAGTCAAATGGATAGTGTTTGCTTCGAATGAATATTATTTCAGTCGATGAATAGTATTTTCAGTCGAATGAAAGTGTAAGATCTCCTTTTCGTAATATTAGAAAGTTTAGGATGCTTTTTGAATAAGCATAAAAAGGTTGGGGAGTGTTAGTGTAATTTGTCAACTTAGGACTTTTCCTTTAAATAGCATCCTTTTTCCTTTCTAGCCCTTTTCATTTGGGTTCTCTTGCTTCTCTTTCTAAAGGCTGAGGGAGAGAGAGACGGGAAAAGGCTTAGGAAGCTCTTTGGGTTCCAAGGTGGAGCTTGATGATTTCATAACCAAAAAGCTTGATTAAGGTAGGGGTTGGTGTGTTCTTGCTGTGGCCAAGGGTTTACGTTTTCTTTACTTAAATCTGAATTATCGTCGGACCCAATTCGATTGGACATGTGATCTCTCCTATGAAATTGCACATCTTATTGTTTGTTTCTGATTTAATCGAGCTATATATTTTGTATGGTCTGACTTAATTGTTTGTAAGGGATTTCGTTCTTCTTGCTGTGATAATGATTTGTTACATAGTATCACTTTGCTAGTTATTGTACGACTTTGGAGTTTTATTCAAATTGCTTCGTATTTGCCTTCGTTAAGATGAACAGCCTTTTGTTAAAAAGGAAATCTTTAAGACTTTTGTAGTCACATAATGACTTTTGTAGTCACATAATGACTTTTGTAGCCACCTTAGTGGCTTTTGTAGTCATATTTTGTGACTTTTGGACCCTCATGATGATGGCTATTACGTTACCGGTATGCGTTTCGTACATTCGGATTTTGTGTTCGATTTGGGTCCTTTGGACCACTTGATGATCATTTCGCATATTTGATTCGCATTATTTGCATTGTCGTCATTTGTTATCACTCGTTCGTCAAGCTCTGGCCTTATTTTAGGCTACGAATTATTGTATTTGCTTCCCATTTGTTTTCTCCTTATAGGGTTGTTCGAGCTCAACCCCTATTCATTTGTTTTGTCCCTTGCCACATGTAGTAGACATGATTAGAGGCGTGACATGCTTAGGAAATTAGAGCTTTGAGTTTGTTAGCATAATAGAGCAATGTAAATCAATTTGAGAACTTTACTCGGATGTGAGTAATTTGATTTGAGACTAAACTTTTGTAATGGCTATTAAGCTTGGTTATTATTTGGTTTTAGTGGATTTTGACGTGGAAATATTTTAATTAAGTTTTAATGGAGATATTTCTGTTGCTACTGAATTAAGTATTTGCTTCCTTTATAATAGTTACGTTTTTACGTGTTTGGATAATGGTTGAGAATGCGTCCGGACCCTCAGGTTCGGGGAATTACACCTTAACTCAATAATCATTTCAAAACATTTCAGGTGCAATAAAATAGAAACATGTAATATTGAACATGAGCAGTACACTATAGCAAAACCACAACGGCAGTGCTCGATATGCTTTAAATATACATATGTACATTAACTAGTCCATTTAGGTACTAATTCAACACAATCAACAGACCATCCTTATAACACTAACAATATGCACCATCCTTATAACTTCCCAGATTTACTACATTGAGAAAAAAATAACACAATTCGAAATGTTTTACAGTGATTGAAATAAAACAAATGCGTATTAACAGAATTTCAACTGATTGCTCTAAGGCTCAAGATAGGGCTTCATCAGCAATTCAAAAACATTTTCTTAACAAATTAACAAAACATAGGAAATCATTGAAATTCGATAACAATTTTAGAATAAAACATATGAAATCAATCTTATAACAAGGGCTTCGAATAGAATCCATTACACTTTAATGAAAAATTATATCATCAGAGTTCAATGGAATTCGTTAGGCAGTTATAATAAAACATTTGAAATCAAATAGAGTTGGAATTCCTTACCTCGATTCAAGCTAAGCGATGCTACACAACCTCGATCAAAGTCCTCGGAATTAACCAAGATTGGAAATTTATTTATTAGAAATCAATCTACACTATGACACTCTAAACTTAATATCAACTATATATAACGTGCTCACTCCTCAACCCGGAATTACGCAACCCAAAGAACGTCTGCACACGGCCAACCTAACCAAAAATTCCGTACACTCCTTAATGCGTGATGGTACCTCAAATTTATATTAAATTATAACAAAAACACTTTTATAGCTTAAAACATTATAAAAACTCAAAATACGATTTTTTTGAAATTTTGAATAAGATAAGTTCTTTAAATAAAAACCCATAAATAGCCATAATTGCTCGTAGCTGAAAATAAAGTCCCATAATTTTTTGTAACATCTATAAAATATGTATAAAAATTACAAAAATAGAAATTATAGAAATTGAAATCAGAAATTAAAAGGCATTAATTTTTTTTAAATTATTCATTTTGTAAAAAACAATGCAATACGGTTAAGATAACAAATCAACTCTAAAAATTATCAACTCAAACTGGAACTTTTTTATACCATAAAAACATTACTCTAATTTTTTTCAGAACTTTATCATGAATTTTAAAGACTCTAAAAGGATTTTACAAATCTTAATTTATAGAAAATATTAAAAATTCATGTGATTTCCAAAACTACGAATTTTTGCCAGAAATTATAACTTAGCTTAAAGCACTATACTTTAGAGTTTCACGTACTAACGATCACTGTGCGCTACCCAATACACACGCCGTTCTTAACCCGAAGCCGTGGTACTCCTATGCAAGCACATGATACCACTAACTGCTGTGACCCAAATAACCTAGTTCACTTTCTTCTTCTTCACACCCTTTTATCCTTTGTCTCTTCCCAGGGCACATAAACCCACGGCACAGACTACAGTCACACATACACTTTGTCCACTATATTATACACACATCACATACACATTAAACACACCTAAGCACCTATTCTATACACACACCTTTTCACAGACACGATACACCCAAAAAAAATACGCCCCCTCCCCCCCTTACAGCTACTATATCGTGGCAGAAGCTTGTCTTCTTTGCCCAACACTCAACCTACATGCACACAACACACATTAACACACCCATTTTTACACCCCCCACACACAATACACCACATCTCACACCTCTTATACTCACCGCCTCACGACAGTGGGTCTCTCTTTCTCTCACATGCACAAACTGCCTAGGTAGCTTCATTCACACAATCTCACACTCACGCACACAATAAGACACACCCACAAGCACCCAACACATGCTCATGCACTAGCTACCTTGGCAGCCTTCACTCTTTTACAAACACACATACTACATACACACACCCACACCCACACATATATAAACACAGGCAAACAAATGCACCCACAGACTACCCCATAGCAAAGCCCTTCTTCTCTCTCTCTCTCTCTCTCTCTCTCTCTCTCTCTCTCTCCCATTCCTTAGACGCACACACAGTGCATACAAACACACATATACAGGGCTATCTTCATGACAGCCATTCCCCTTCCCCAAAAAAAAAACCCATGCTCATCACACTACACACACTCTTGTACATGAGACATGTTGATGGATACCCCTTCTCACAGCCAGAAATCCACAGACTCTCTCTCTCTCTCACACACACACACACACACGTAACAAAAGGAAATTTCTATTACAAACTTTTTAAATTCTTGAGTCAAGGGTAGCCTTTCAAAAAGTTAGCGAGTATTTGCCCATAACCTTAGCGGGTTTAGGATATTATCCCAAATTTTATTGGATCAATTGCACTTAACCCCCTAAGGTTTACATTTTTTTTCACTTAAAATTCTATGGTTTCAGTTCCATCATGTAACACCTAACTTTGAAGTTGGTTCAAATTGGACCATAGTTGTATCTCCATTTGACAAACGGTAGAAGGAGAAACATTTCATCAACTGACACAAGCACATACACATATACACAACACACCTACACGCACCATAAAATCGTCAGCATACTTACCACCCACTCCCTTACCCCACCACTAACACCCCTGAACACACAGATTTTGCCCCTACCCCCTCATTCCCGGTAATCAAACCACTACACAACACTAGGTTCCCCCATCCACCATCACCCGTTATCAATGCATCGTTTCCCTAACCTCAATGCCCCTTCAACCACTAATAGTTTACACGCGCGCGCGCGCACTCACACACACTTAGGGCCCTTCCCCCTCACCTATCCTCCGTCACCATCACCAACCACCACACACAACCACCCCGGCAACCCCCCTAAACTTTTTCTCTCTCTCACACACACACACACGCACGCACACTCACACATAACACCCACACATACATACCAGATCGAAATCAAGCCACCTTGACATAGAATCAATGGTATAAACATCAACAACCACCGCCAAAAACCAACCAACATTGAGATCAAGCCATCTCGACGCTCCAACACCAATTCCAATGCTGAAAAATCAAAGATCTTAGTGAAATCTTCATCAAGTGGACCTGGTGACATCTTCATTGCTTTGAACATCTAAATCTAAGGTAGCGTTTGAAATCACTTTTCGTTTTGGTTTTCTGTTTTCAAAAAAAAAAAAAACAAAATCAGTTTAGTTTTTATTTTTTACAAAAATAAATGAGTCTTTGATTACTCAGTTTTATTTTGAAAATATTCTTTTAGAAGTTTGATTACCTAGTTTTTATTTTGAATTTTTTCTTGGTGGCGGTTTGCGGTGGCTGTGGTGGGGCGTGGCGGTGACTGTCAGTAGCTGTAGGTGGTTGTCGGCAGTGGTTGCCAGTGGCCGGCGGTCTCTGGGGGTGGGCGGTGGGAGGGGGAGGGTGGTGGCGGTGGTCTCGAAATAAAAATCAAAACTGAAAACCCAAAACTCCTAAATGAGAGTTGTAAAAAACAATCCTATTTTAAAAACTACTTTTCAAAACTGAAGAAGAAAAAAACAAAAATTGTCTGTCAAACGTGTTTTTTTTCTCCAATTTAAAAAACTGGAGAAAAAACTGAAAACGAAAAGGAAATCAAACAGAGCCTAAGATTTAGAATTGTAATTTAGTTATCTTGAATGGTTATTGCCATATAATGAAGATTTCACCTAAATGTTTATATTTGATGGGGCGGGTGACTATGCTGTTGTTTGGGGCTTCGGTTATAGGGATGAGGATTGGGGGGCGAGGGCAGATGATGAAGGGTAAGGGGCAGACTGTGTGTGGGTGTGGATGGAAGAAGGCGGGCATCACCATGTGAGGTGGTGGGTGTTTCTATGTGTTCAGACGGGTTGTGCGGGGACGGGGTTTGTTTCTGGTAGACCTGGCAAACGGGTATACCTGCCGGATATGGCTAAATTCCGACCCGGTCCGCGTAAAGACGGATCGGGCATATTTTACCTTGGTTTTTCGGGTAGGCATTTTAAGAACCCGTACCCTACCCTTGCGGAAAGGGTATTACCCGCGGGTAACTCACTCATTTTCTAATTAATTGTTTTTTGGAATAAACAAATTTTAAAAACCTACAAACTAGACATATTTTGACCTCAAACAATCAGATAATTTATTCTTTCTCCATCAATTCATTACACAACGATCTACACATCAATCTGAACATCCTTCAATCAAAACAAAAAATAAAGATCTGAACATCTTCCAATTAAAAAAAATCTGAAAATCTTCCATTTGAAAAAAAAAATCTGAACCAACAACCGCATGGCGACGGAGTGACCGATCGGTACAACTGGGCGACGAAGTGATGGATCTCTGGCAACTGTGCGACTGGGTGACGGATCGGGGGTGACGGCGAGACGGGGTCACCGATCAGTGGCAAGGGGGTGACAAATCGGTGGCGACGATGTGACGGAATGACGACTTGGCGACGAAGATGCAGTAAATCTGGGAGTGACTGAACGATGTGGCGCCATGGGTGGAGTAGGGTGGTTGTGAGTTTGGTAGATCTGTGAGAGAGTGAGGGACTTGAAAGAGAGGACTTGTGAGAATGATAGAGACTTGAGAGTTGAGAGGCAGGGGCGGCGAAAGTTGGAAAAGGAGAGAATGGGAGGTGTTAGCCCTAAAAGGTATGTATATACTCACATGACCGGATAAACCTGGGTACCCGGTAACCGACCCAAACTGACCTGGATTATACGGGTCGGTTCGGGTACGAGTCTAATTTCAGCGGGTCTCCTAATTATGTACCTATATCCTTGTTTTTGACCGGGTACGGGAAGACCCGCGGGTCTGGGTCACTTTTTGCCAGGTTTAATTTATGGGTTTGAAAATTAAAATTAATTTCAAATGTTAGGGCGTAATGCGATGTAATTGAAAGTACAAGTTTTAAGTGGAAAAACAATATAAATCTTAGGACGTTACATGCAATTACCCATTTAATGTACAATATACGATGACAACAGAAACATGCTAATGACCTTTCCGAGTTGCAAAAAATTTCCCTAATCCAAGGGAATCAGTCATTCACTCCTTTGCAAATTAAAATTCACCCAGGACATCACCTCTTTCCCGGAAAAGAAAAGCGCAAACACGAGATCGATCAACCGACGATACCTCGCACCAGATCTAGCTGCCACCCCCTCTGGGTGCCATCTAAGGAAGATGCAATAAAGCTCTCTCCTAAACAATTTCTCTATATACCCATCAGATCTCCCTATTGCAATCCATCTAACAAGCTGCACATACAGATATCTCTGCCCGATATTGCATTAGGTGTTTGTTTCTTTTTTGGCTTTTCTTTTGTTTTTGGGGTTATGGTGGTGGTGGTGGCGGCATAATAGCAGATGGAAAGGGAGAGGAGATACAATGGTGGGGAGGCCACAGATCGCCTTGCAGCGATGGAATCATCGCCTTCCAGGCTTTTTCCGGTTTCTTCTGTGTCCCCCCCGTTGGAAAGAGAGAGAAGGATCAACGGTGGCGATGGGAGTAGCAGTGTCGGTGTGTACGTGACTGTCGGTGGCGCTACTTATCTGGTGCACCAGGTGAACAAATTCGATACTCTTGCTGGAGTTGCAATCAAGTATGGTGTCGAGGTAAAACATAATTATGCTCATTATGAACAGCAAGCTAGTATTTTTTTCCCTTCTATGTTGTTGATGTGCATTCTCAATTTTATGAGCAGTGTTCTCTCTGTGTGTGTAATGTGTTGCTGTAGATGGTTAGTAAGGTTCCTTGCTGTAGGTTAATTGCGGAGGCATTATTGGGTGTTTCGAAATTGTAGGACAGTAGAACCAGTGACTTATCAACAAAAAAGGAAAAGAGAAAAAGAGAAACCAGTATCTTTGATGAAAAATAAAGTGTTTTTGTTCTTTGATGGAGTAGTACTATATACGGCAGGGTTTTAAAAAACGGCCGTTACGTATCGTAACGGCCGATTCGTAACGGATTTTCGGGGGTCCGATACCATTATACACCGATATATCGGTGCTTACATAACATCGAATCGCCTGATACCGTTACACGCGCCGCGACCATTACGTATCCGAATTCCGCGATTTAAAACCATGATATACGGGTAATTGGGCACACCCTTTTTCTTCTGGTGTTCGTTTTCCTTTTTTTTTTTAGGTTTTGTTTTTTGTTTTGTGAAGGGGAGGTTGAGGTGGGGTGGGTGGGTATAATTTACGTGCATGCAATGGTGGAAATGATAAGTGTTTACTTGAGAGTTAGTTTTATGTGTTAGTTTGACTGGAAAACAGAAATCATTACGCTCAGTGCGTTAGATCAATTTTCCATCTGGGAGTGCAATACTTTCGAAATTGATCAGCACAGAGAGTTTACCGAAGATCCAGCGTAAAATGAGTAGCAAAGGCACTTTTAGATGCTTTTGCTTGATTCTCAGAGCTTTACCGGTATCTTCATCTGTCTTTTATTTATCCTGTCTACACATGTTTACCTGCTTCTGGGGATTTTCAATGACAAAGTCTACTCATCCTGTTTTTTTATTGAGGTTGTGTTTGCATAATTTTACCTGTATCCTAAAGTCTGGATCTTTTGTTCTTTCTTTTTTAACCTATTTATGGACGATTTCATATACCTAATTTCTCTGCATTCAACTTTCTCCTTATACCATCTCCTCTAAATTGGATGATAACATGGCTGACCATCTCCCTTGGCATGCAACGGTCAATGATATATTAGGTGGCTGACATTAAAAGGATAAACGGCCTGGTGACAGATCTGCAAATGTTTGCTCTCAAGTCGCTTCACATACCATCGCCAGGGAGGCATCCTCCTTCCCCGAACCTGGCCAATGGCAATGGCTTTGATACTCCCGGGTACTGTTATGCTTCTCTTCCATCCTCTTTTTCCTCTTTCAATGGTCACCCTTTTTTGCAACTTTATGAAACTCGACTCAAGTTTTTTGCCCTATGTATTGCTACAGTATAGTTCAACATGTAGCATTTCTTTTTTCTGATAAGTTTGTTTGATATGTAGCAGTTCTTTTTTCTGATGAGGTTGTTTGATATGTAGCAGTGTATGTAGTTGGTTTATATCAGCCTTACTTATTCTCCTTTTATTTTCCTTTGTTTCTCGCGGTATGTGTTGCTAGTTTCATCATAGGTTGTTAATTTCCTGATATTTGATAGACAAAGTTAATCAACTACCAAAATTCGAAGTTGGTCCTGGTTTCATGCTGGTTTATAGCCCGTCTAGATTTATGTAGCAGAATATCTCGATCAAGTGTATAGCCGGATGGCAGAAACTAATGTATTATATCAGAAGTTGTATACTCCTTGTTAGTCGTTCACAGCCCCAGGAACGGCAAAGTTGAAACCTTGTAAAGTGCACACTTGTTGCCAACTACTTAAGTTGGATTGCATTCGGAATGTATTATTTAGTTAGAAACCCTCCTTTCATGCCCCTTGCCTAAGTTCTTTCAGCTATTAAAAGACTGACAATATTTGTCGATCTCTCTGGGGAAGGTGCCTCTAAGTTTCTCCTGCGCTTTAGGTTGTCTTGTTGGTTGCTCAGAAAGCTGAAGAGTTACTTTGAGAGTTGAGTTTCAGTTGAGTCCTGCAACATCTAAGCCATATACTCAAGCCTGGTAAATTTTAGGTTGATGGTGTTGTTTTTTAGACTCTCAGGGGAGTATTGGTGACTCTTATTAGCAATATAAAGGAAAATAATGCAATATGTCAGGTGATGCTCGGATTCGGCCATCACAGGAGTGCTACGCTCTTGAGTGAAGGGTTACAAACAGAAGTAAAGGCCAAAAGGCAATATATCTGGTTGCCATAGCAAGTTCTGATCTTCTACTTCTACATGCTGACCGTTGACTCTATATTATGAAACATGGTATTAGCTTGTCTCACTGTTCTTGGAACATAATAAAGGATATGTACATGCAATAAGATTGGGATGTAACCTTTTTAATTAGCTTCAGTGTTCTGGTCTTTAAATTGATCATTGTTGCAGAACTGGTGTAAGTTTATTGTTGTGACATTTTGTAAGGACGTGGCTGTCTAGCTTAGTGGTATGCATTCACACACTTGCATTTATTTATGCACGTTTACGCCGCATTTGTTTACGCTGAGGGTGGAGGGTTGTCACTCGAGTTTGTGGTTGGAGAACTCTAGATCAGCACATGAACCCCAAAAGCCAGTAACTTTAGCACTGAAAGTAGTATGAGTTCATGCTATGTGGAGAATGCATTTCTATTGTGAGGGTCAGAGATGGCATGTTGAAGCTGGTGGAAGGAGTTGACAGCATCAGCGATGATAGCATCAATGCTTTGGGTGGTGCCATCATCACGCTGATGTAGGGAGGGACAATGACGATAATTGAAGTATTGGGGATTGGGATTGTTTGGAGTAAAGCCTCTAACACGGTAACCATATATGATGTAACGATGTATTTCCTGTTTGGTGTAAACTATCTTTTATGTTAACCTAAATTTATCGCTTATCTTGACTGTCAGATCAGTTCCATTCTGTATCCAGTTATAGGCTGCTCTGGAGTAAGTTGTCCTGTGATGTTGCTTCCGAGGCTCCATTACATGCTTATATATGGGGTTCGAGGAGTATTGCAATGGTTAAGGGATGGCATGCTGAAGCTGGCAGAGGGAGGTAGGAGTATTGGGGATTGGGATTGTGTCAATGGTTGAAGTGGTGCTGTTGTGGGCTTGGGAATGAAGGGGCGGTTAGAGAAGTGAGTTCAGTTCCAAACATAACAATCATCAATGTGGTCATGATGCATTGCCTGTTTGGAGGGGTCTCATTAATCACGAGCTTTAGTCAATTTTGTTGTATTGATTATTGTGCTTCTGTTGCATTCCCAAATCCAGAAACTGTATTGATCTGAAATTGTTCGACTTTCATGCTCGTTACAGTGCTCGATTATATCAAGGTGGAAATGACACAAGAAGGTTGGGCAATTGCTTTGGTTTTGCAAGTTGATATAGCTTTAGAATTTCTGGTGACCTTTGGAGCTGTGTTCAAGGAAACAATACCTAGATCGAGTATAAAAAGAGTGATTTGGATATTAGTAAATATCAGGCAAAATTACTGTGCTTTTCATTCCTATAGAGTCTTTACCTTGTCCGGCAGGACCTGTAATAAGAGGAGAAGATTATCGGATAAATGTGGTTAGAGAAGAAATTGACTTTACTCTTTTTTTTTGGTGGTGGGGTTGGATTTCTCCTCTTTGAACTGGTGTTTAAACATCTTTGGCTTGGAAAACGACTCATTTGTGGACAGAGTGGCTTATAGTCTTGACTGTTTTTGCAGACCAAGCAACTCTGAGAGGACACCATCCAGCCACAGGCATTCTGATATCTTTGACTTTTCGTCGCTGAAACTGACACCTTCCCCCCAGCGGAAGGTCTCCCCAGCCATGAGCAATTTACAAGGGTATTATGGCCTTAAACCAGCTGATCAGAAGACTGTCCCAGAAGGCTTTGAAATGGCTGTCTATCAAAAAGGAGGTGCTCATTATCTAGAGGATGAAGAGTTTGCCAAACCCTTTCCTCATTCTAACCCACCTCTGAGTCATCACAGGAAATCTAAAAGCGTAGCTAATGGTTTTGTGCCAGAGAACGGTGAAGTTGCTAATGATGCATCAGGTGCAGAAACTAGAAATGGCGATTCTAGTAAATGGTATATCAAGTACTTAAGGAGGCGTCAGAAGTCAGAAGCGGACTTTAATTCCAGGACCCCTGAGAAGATGATAGAGGATAATAGCGGGGGTGGTGGATTTTCAGCAGCTTCGGGATCAGGTTTGGCTCTTCGGCCTAAGGCAGCCAGCCGAACTGTCTCAGTTGATGCTGAAGCAGGTTGGCAGACCCCTATTCCAACGGGTTTAGGGGATTCTTTTGTGGTCGACAGTTCTAGTGGAGTAAGAAAGTCATCCAGTACATCAAGTTTGCAAGATTCAGAAAATAGTACATCTTCATCCATTTGGCCAACATCAAAGTGGAGCTTGAAGTCAGATTTGGGTCTGTCGACTGCAGCCATCACGAGACCAATCTTTGATGGCTTGCCGAAGCCAATTATGAGTCGAAGGAACAAAGCTGCACTTGATTAGTACATTTTATTTCACGAGATCAAGGCTACTTGTTTAATCTTATTTTCTTACATTGTTCTTGGCCCATCCTTTATTCCGGGGGAGATAGGAGCCAAAACATTCCATTGATCGTAGAATATGAAGATATATCATTTCAATTTTGCCTGAGTACATTCTATATGTTTCTTTCGGGAGTTGCAGTTCAAGCTAGAAGTGGAAATTGAAGGAGCAGGAGTGCATCTCACCGTTATTTACTTGTGAAAGATTTTTGCTACAGAGGTATATGGATCTGGGAAACTTGAAGCAAATGTATATTAGATGCTTAGAATTGTTTATTTATGGAGGGAAACCAAGGGTGTACTTACTGTCCGAAGCATACTTGTATCTATATAAGATATTTTGCTACTTTTTCTTTCTATAAATTCTTTTGCCGTTCTTGATGTAGTGGTTCCCTCTAGTTTAACAGGAGAGGTAAGAATAAGTAGTATCTGTAGTCAGTTTGGAGCCCCTGAGTCTTGACCCCCTGTCATTACTTACTATGTCCTGTGGCATGAAGTTTGTTGAAGAGGTTTGTCATTTTTGGAGAAATTTCAAGCTTTCGTGTTGGTTGCCTAACACAAAGTGTTCTGTTAATGACCAGTATTTGTACGAAAGGTTTGTGAGTCATTGCATTACGTCTGCTGCTCCCAAAAGCAAGGCCTAACATTCTCAATTTGGAGTTTGCACCAGTCTCCAATATCTCAGTCCCATTTTTTCTGGGGGGATCACTGTTACGTAGAGCCCCTAGTCACTGTTCAAGGATCTTTATGCGAATGACTTGAATCATAAAGAACCGTCCCCGGGGCAGCCGACGGTAATGCCTTACGTATCAGGACGAGGCATCGGAAGTTAATAAAGGAACTAGTTTTCAAACTCCCTTTTACGTAACGATAGTACGAATAAGGTGTTAATGAAACTCGTTGCTCTATGTATTCACGTCTCTTGCTTAGTGTTCCGAGTTTGAGTCGCGCCCATAAACGCGGAATAATGATTGATTATATATTTGAAGTGTGCGCAATGAACTGGCGAGTGCGAAAGAGGGAGCATTTCATCAAAGTAGTGCAGGAAAGGACGCGGCTGGACCTTTCTTTTCTTGCTCCGCGTGGGGGAAGCTGTCTTTAAGCGATGCAACTAGTAGATTAATAAAAGCTTGACTTACTCAAGGATAGTCAACTTTTCCTCCCTGTGTGAACGTGTATGGTAGGTACAAGAATCTTAGTACCAAATCGAAATATTAGTGTATCCCTCTTCCCTGTCTTCCACATGGGCTTACAATGAGCTAATAATCTTAAGTCAACAGAGGTGACTCAACCTTGTTTTCGTCCCTTCAAATCAGATTTAAAGAAGCAGCCAAAAAATTTCTCCCAGCCTTCTCTCTGAACACCCAACTCCACAGAAGTCACCATGGCCCCCCACCGTGCTTCCGAGCGTGTGGGGCGGCAGCCACTCTGACGTTTCAGCTATAGGTTCTTCTTTACGTCTACTGTGATGGTATACTTTAGGAAGTGATCAGTTGGTGGCTGAAGGTACAAGCGGCGGGAAGACAGTGGCGAGGCGTCTCACCGGAAATTGAACAGAGACGGGAACATCAAGGTTTGTCTCCGATCTTGGTTGATCTACGTAGATCTCTGTAGATCTGCTCGATCGACGTATTTTCCAATGTTCGCCGGAGGTGGCCGGAATCTTACCTGCGGCGACCAGAATCACACTGGCGGCGACCGGATCTTCGACGGTGCTTTTTGACCGTGAATGCTCCTTTAGACTTTCAATTCTGTTTTTGTCTATTTCTTATTCCTCAGTGGTGGAGGTTCGGATTGTGGTCGGTTGGTTGGTCCTAGTAGTAGTAGGAGGGCTCGGGTTAGAGGGGCTTAGCCGTGGTTATGCGGTTGGTTCTTAAAGTCCGTGGAGTCTTGGGAGGGGGTTTAGGGGGGATAGGGTCTCGGGGGGGGGGGGGGGCATGGTGAGTTACTGTTGGGCTTGAAATGGGGGGAGGGGGGATTCGGGACCCGAGAAGTGGGGGGGAAGAGATTTTCCTTTGGGTTTTGGGCAAGCAGTTCTGGGTAGGGGTTTTTTTTTTGGGGTGGGGGGGTTTCAGTTTTTAGGGCTCTTTTCTAGGTTCGAGCATCCTATGCGTCTACTTTGGTTAGCTTGGTAAGTTGTGGATGAGTTGTGGTTCTTCCGCCCTGTATTGCGACAATTTGTTTCAGATTTATTACGGGTTAGTCGAAGGATGGACTTTGTGGTGTTGTAGATCCTGGGAGGTATGATGGACTTATAAATAGTGTGCTCGCCTTTGTGTCTTGCGGTTCCCGATTGTCTGCGTTATTGTTACCACTTATAGTTTGTTTTCGTTTATGTTCAGTTTAAACCTGTGATGCCAAGGAAAGTGGGTTCGCAGTCGACGTGGAGGTGCCACAAGGAATGCAGTCCGAGTCAGATGCCAAGTATGTTGATGTAAGACACAACAAGGGCAGAGACCAAGGGCTTCCCAGACAAAGCTTGAGGATGGCAATGCTGCGAGGGCGATGGCGCAGGGTGAATACACGACGACAGTCACAGTCCGATGCTTAGGTCCAAAGTCGAGGTCCAGTTAATTTCTCTCTCTAGGATTCTAGAGTGAGAAAGTGAGAAGTTTGAGAATGTCCAACTGTTAGAAAATGTCCAAGCCTTCTAAATGAATTCTCAAGACCTCTATTTATAGAGGTTGAGATGATGATGTCACAACCGACACATGGCACTCCACGGACTGTCGAATCACATATTCACCTGGCCTGCCCCGCACAGCTTTGCTCTGTCTGTCTGGAAAGACTGGCTCCCCAGCGTCAATGTGGCCAGAGAATCCCCTTGATCTAGCCACCAGTCCAAGCCCTTGCAGAGTCCCACAGGCTTGGCAGTGGTGGGGAAAACCAGACTCCCAATTGCCAGGCGGACTAGGCGTGATGCCCTCCAAAGACCTGCTCTCGTCTCGGAGTGACTCGGGGGTCATAGTCCATAGGGGTGCCAACACAAGCCCCCAGTGCTGGAGCACGTAGGCCAGTCACGAAGATACCCTAGCAGAGATAGTGTCCTGGAGGAGTCGCCTATCCCACGGGTGAGTCCTTGTGTAGGAGCACTCGGAGCGTGT
This sequence comes from Escallonia herrerae, assembly GCA_033070095.1. Taxonomy (NCBI): domain Eukaryota; kingdom Viridiplantae; phylum Streptophyta; class Magnoliopsida; order Escalloniales; family Escalloniaceae; genus Escallonia; species Escallonia herrerae. The sequence continues at coordinate 108,575 of JAVXUP010001257.1, forward strand.
CAAGGTAGCATCCTAAAAGAGCCGTTTACCCGACGGGCCGGGGTAGCATCCTGGAGGAGTCGTCTACCTGGCAGAAGAGGAGTTGAAAAGCTCCCTGGCGGAAATAGTGTCCTGGAGGAGTCGACTATTCCGCAGGCATAAGTAGCATCCCGGAGGAACCGTCTACCCGACTGGTCGAGGTAGCATCCCGGAGGATCCGTTTACCTAGTAGAAGGGGAGTTGAAGAGCTCCCTGGCAGAGATAGTGTCCTGAAGGAGTCACCTATGCCCGCGGGTGAGTCCTTATGTCGGAGCACTCGCAGCGCGTCAAAGTAGCATCCTAGAGGAGCCGTCTACCTGGCAGAAGGGGAGTTGAAGAGCTCTCTGGTGGAGATAGTGTCCCGGAGGATTCGCCTATCCTCGCAGGATGCTACACACTCCGGAGAGTGGGTCGAAGCATGTTCCACGTCCATGGTGGGGGCGCATGGTGTGGTGAATAAGTGTGACGCCCGGGGGCATGTAACATGATTGTGGCGCATGGGTGCGACAGAGTATGTAAGGTGCCGGGGGCACTGTAGTGTGACAAAAAGCCAGGGGCACGACTGTATCAATGGCGCGGCACATGGCGTGGCGGAGTGCGGCGCCCTGACGCCGGTGATGGGGGTCACGGAGTGACGTCTGGCGCGACGGGGGTCACGGAGTGAGGTCCAGGGGACGGGAGTCGAGGAGTGAGGTATGGGCGTTGGGGTCGCGAAGTGACGTCCGGAGCAACGGGGGTCGCTGAGTGACGTCTGGCGCGCCGGGGGTCGCGGAGTGATGTCTGGTCCTTTGAAGAATAGTGCGGATGCTAAGGAGATAGGCCAAAGGCCAGCCCTTGGGGAAAGGCCAAGGGGAGACCGAGGCAGACCCCCAAGGGGAGGCCAAGGCCGAGGACGACCCCATGGGGAAGGCCAAGGCACTTCCTTGGTCAAGCGTCAAGGTGCGCCGACGGGCGATGTGCGACGGTCGGTGCGTGATGAGCAGTCGCGCAAGGATGAGTTTCTTGGTGACGAAGTCACGTAGAAAAAGTGAGAAGTGCACGTGACTTGAGCGTGCACGTTTTGACCGGTTGGAAGCGTTGAATATTTGTGCCGACGTGTCATGCAAAATGGGACCTCAGTGGGCCTTTGGATGCGACCAGAATAGGTTGGGAACAACTTGTAAATTTTGCATGTTACTTTAAGTTGAGTTAAAGTGTAGGATATGCTCTACTCTAATTCAATTGTAATGTATATAAATTTATTAGGTTTGTTGTTAGTGTCGGCCTTCGTGGTCATGTATACTGAGTCACGAAAATGTCGTGACCGATAATGTCTGCATGCTCTACACCAGAGAGACTGTGTATCTTTTAATTCTCAATGCAATTCTCTTATTACCAAAAAAAAGGTGACTCACCTCCGTGTCTCACGAAGCAAACGAAGGACCAAATTTGATTCCTCTAGGGTAAAGCCAAGGCAGTGTAATCTTTGTCTGTTTGGATTGCAAGAATCGAGCAGTACTAACTGCGCTATGGAGATTCAGCCACAGGAAGTTTTCAGATGAAGAAGAAAGATGAAATTTTTGTAATATAAACGGTTTATTATTGGGTAAATGGGTGAAACCAACTCATTTAAGAGACAACTCATTACTAAAGGGGTTAAAATGGGTTGATAATCCATTTGTACCCAATCCAATTAATTAACACCTAAACCCAACCCACCCACCCATTTTGCCACCTCTAAAGGTGAGCAGTTGTATCAATGTTAGGATAATTTCATTGAACCCCTTCAGGATTAGGTTCGAGGTGATCACAGTCAACTCCATCGATTTTTTAAATTTTATATGTCAGTGCAGAATCTTAAGAATTCGTAACACGTATACCCTTTTGTCACAGCACCATTTATATTCTATACGTTTTTTTGCTTATGTTAGCATACAATATTTCAAAATGCCGATTCATCCCTTTGTAATATATCCTTTTACCTTGCAAAGCACCATCCCCAACTTCAACCTTCACCCACTACACCACGAACCATCACCGACAACCCATCACAACTCACTGTTACTCCCATCACCAACATGGCAGCCCTCCATAAGCCACATCACTCACCACCTTAGCCTACCAAAAAGCGCTCTATCCGCCACCGCCAGTCGCCCCTCCACATAACCATCGACGCGCGCACGGGGGAGCGTGGGCACGCACACACATACACTCACACTCACTCACGCTCTTGCACGTGCACGCGCACCCACCCATCCCCACACACGCACGCACACATCCATCTCCAAATCCCCTCATTTTCATATATTCCAACACCCCCAAACCCCATTGCCCAAAAAACACATAGCTTGTTGCAACCACTATGAATTGTGGCAGAAGTGTGTGCTCGCGTGGGTCTAATTTAATGAGAATGTGTGTGTACATGTGCACGCAGGTCTTGATTTAATCAAAGTGTGCATGATTACGGGTGAATCGAAATCGTGTGTGTGCGCGTACTCTCGTGTTTGTGTGCATTGGTCTAATTTAATCAGAGTATGTGCGAGATTGTGGGTGAATCAAATCATTTTGTGTGTGTGGGATTGGGCGGGTGTTGTGTGTGTGTGTGTTTGTCTGTCTCTGTTTGTGTGCGCCAACACACTCATCTATGTGTAGATTGTTGGTGGTGGGAGTTGTGGCGGCACCGTGGCTGTGCTTGGTGATGGTGTTGGAGGAGAAGACCAATGGCAGTTGGTGTGATTGTTACACCAAAAAAAAAGAAGAAGAAAGGAAAGAAAAGGAAGATGGAGGGTATAATAAATATGAACGGAAAATTTAACACAAACAAAGGCATAGAGTCGTTTTTTTTTATCAAATTTGATAATGCAATATGTGCTTTATCCCTAACCTCAAGAAATCAGTGATATTATCCTTAAAAGTTAATAGCGCTCCTTGGCCTTTGTGATATTAGTAATAGTTTAGATTTGTATGGGAAAGTTTCTGAAATTGTAAATGGAATTTGGACTTATGGACGCATAAAAAGACTGTCTTTTAAGCCTTTATTTGCCTCCACCCAAATAAGAGTTTGCTACTACATAAAATTATCTTACGTGACAAATATCAAGATTCATGAGTTTTAAAATACCTTTGACATTTTGTTTGAAGCAATGTAATATTGACTATAAAAATTAGAGAAAGACGGAGTTCTAGCATTGAAGGTATGCAAAGTTGTTGGAACCTCAGTTTAATTTGAAAAAAGTTGAATGCATTATCTTGTGCTATGTGCACCTAATAATATGCACCTTCAAGTCAGTTTTGTGAGACATACCAAAAACAAAAAAACAAAAAAAATAAAAATGGAAAATAGTTACTTGACTTGGTAAATTATACACGGCACCCCTGAGATTTGCCCTAAACTACATGCTGCTCCGCCTATCTTTTTTATTATACTCCGCTTCCTGACTCTCGATTTTTTGACGGTGTGAATAAAAAAGACATTTTTGCCTCCATATATTATACATACAGTTGATGTGATATTTACCCCTACGACATTAGAATATATATATATATATATATATATATATATATATATATAATTTTCTACGTTTGTAAAATAATCTCAAGAGAAGGAAAAAAAAAGTAGGCAAATTATCTATAGCCCTAAAAACCCAAAAGCAGAGAATGTGGAAGAGGAATGGCAAAATTCGGGGACAGGAAAGGAGCTTGGGAATCGGGTAAATATTCAGATTTTGGGGACAATCATTCTTAAAGACAGGCAAAAAAGGGCACAATTCAAGGGTATTTCTTGAGTAGTTCATGGCTGGAAAAGGTGGCGGACGACGGCACACGTGTTTTTGAGAACCCAGTTACTGCCGAAGTCAGGGAACTGAAAATTCCGAAGGGTAGCTGTAGTGTTGCTGTCAGTTCTCATATCTTTTATCTCGGTGGTATGGGAGATAGACGCCCCCTTAACGAAGTCAATGTTTACTGTACTTCGAGTTTGGCGCTGAGTAGCTTGAGGCCTATGCTATGTGCCAAAATTAAGCCCCTAACACCAGTTATGGAAGGAAAGATTATTGTCTTCGGTGACAATGATGATTACTTCGCCGAGCCATGGATGAAGGCATTCGATCTTTGCACCCAAGAATGAACGCCTCTAACCTTACCTCATTTCCGTCCTACTTGTCTATTTCTCATGTTTGCATTATTTCATGATTTATAGAGATACCTGTGGACTCAGGGTGGCATCATGAAGGTGTTGACAGTGGTTGCTATGGTGATTATGCCGGTGCCGAAGCCGAGGAAGGGGACAGTGACAACGAGGCCACTGGGACGATGAGGAGGAAGAATCCAACAACATTAAAATTACAGTTGGCCGCTTTCTTATCAACCGTATGAAGTAGAATGCATGGGCTATTTTCGATACCCGAAGCATCGAGACTAGTGGCCCCTTCCATGAGTTTGATATCTGCTATCACGAAGCTCTAGCAGTCAGACAAAATTTGTATTGGTACAATGATGTGCTAAGTTCTTATCACTTGACGATAAAGTGGTGGTACTGGACCTGTCAAGGGTTTGGAAGAACACGGAGTGAAATGCAATTTCACCACCACCTATCATTACATGTACCTTAGAAAATTACAAAATGCCACATTAGTTACATTACATAACCTCAGATCCAACTATTCCTCATTGTTTCCTGACCTTGACATTTTGTAGTTAGAAGGGAAAGAATGAAGGAAATGAAAGAATTAAGAAAGAAGGGGAAGGAAGAAGGGTCTGCAAAAGGAAAGAGAAAGAAGAAGAAGAAAAACCTTAAAGGACAAGGTTGGTTTTGAATCAAGAAAGGAAGGGTAGTTTGGGTATGAAAAAAGCAAAAAGTAGCGTGTGAGGGAATCTCCAAACAGAGTTATGCTTCCTGTCAGAATGTGTAGCTCTATGAAATGCGTGTACAAACTTTAGGGAGTAGAGTGTAGTAAAAAATAGGCAGAGCCGTGTATAATTTAGGGCAATCCTCAGGGATGCCATGTGTAATTTACCCTACTTGAGTTGATGACTCACAAAATCCAGTAATGCTATCAACAAGTGGACCTTTTTTACGTCGAAACATTACATCAGTAAAGTAACCTGAAAGAATTGAAAAGGTACTTGCAAACAAAAAAAAAACAAATTTTAAGCTTTATAAGCAATGACCAAATTTGACCGAGCAATAAGCTCAACAAGTATGGTAGGTACACAATTTCACAACAATCCAAGGACATAGATTTCAAAATGCTTGACAAAATGATTTAAATGGTTTTAACTCGAATTATCATCAAGCCTGTAATTCACCTCATCGAGGAACTCACCGCAAAAGACTCAAGAATCCCTTAAAATATTCTAATAGGCTTGCAACCCATCCCCACACGGAGAATAAGATTTGACTCCTCTGAGTTTGTAAAGATTGGCAATTCCAAGCTTTGCTATGATTGTATTTTAGAGTAATATATCTTATGCAGTATAATATCTCTAAAAGAGGAAGTGCACAAGTTGAAGCTTGGATCAATTTAAAAATGAAGACATTGACCCCAATCAATGAAGACCACTTCTCTTGTTTGAAGGCTCACAAACAGTTCTTACTTGAAATCAATATGGAAGATGTTTGTAAGTGAGTTTGCATATATGCACTTGGCTATTATGGTTGGAATGGTTTAGAATGCTTGGATACTTGAACTAGTGCCCAACTCCATGTAATCCATGTCTTAAGAATGAAGAGAAAATAAAGTTGTTTGAAGGTATTGAAATTGTAAATCCTTGCAACTCATCCCTACTCTGAGAAAAAGTTTTGACCCTTCCTTCAAAGCTTGACAATCCCAAGCCTGACAATCCCAAGCTTTGTTACAATTTCTTCTAGAATTGCTAAATTTTAGTAGTGAAAGCTATGTAGAAGCAGAGGTGTACAAGAACCCAAGCTCCACGAGTTGTCGAGTGTTTACTGTGCACGCAAGATTGGTTGAGGAGTCCATCGACCTAAATTTGTGTTTGAAGAACAGTTGGAAGAACTTGAAAATGTGGAGTCCTGTAAGTCAAGTACTGCATATGTTTGTTATCTATAGTTTATTTGTGAACATAATTTTTTTTCCTTTTTATGTGATTTATGCAATTACAACACTCATTCTAACAAATCAGACAAGCAGCGCAAAAAAATGTTGATACTAGTTCAAGAGTGTAAGTCAACTTTACTTGTTAATTAAGTATTTTATTTTATTCAACAACTGATATGGTATGCTATTATTCTTTGATGCTTGAGAAGCCATTTGTTGCTATTTTTGGTGAAGAAAATATCCATTGGGACTACTGGAGGGTTTATATGATCAAATGTAGCTAGACTTTTCTTTAGTTGTAGAGCAACTGAAGTTAGTTTTGCCAACTTTTGCCATATGTGTATATTTTATGCTTGAACATTGTGTCTGAGAAATTGCAGGCTAGGAAGAGCAACATGAAGGATTCAGGAATGGTGGGCTTTTTCAAGAAATAGGTTGAAAGTGGGAGACGTGGATGGGTGGCTTCGGATTTTATTTATGCTTTCAGAATACTAGGATCTTTTGTTAATGATTTTATTACTTCTCATGTGGTTTAGAGACATGGATGAGTTGAAGTGAGAAGAGATCTATTGTATTAAGTGTTATAGCTTATTGCTTGTTTTCCCTCTCTACACATGTTGATGTTTATTTATCTAGCTAGTTTAAGGAAGAATATAGTATTTTTTTATTAGAATGGAGTTTATTACTTGTCTTAATGTCGAAGCTATGTGTTTGTTTAGTGATTGATCTAGAAAGCTTTCTTTATAGTATTGTATTTCATCTTTGACCAAATAAATGAAACTTTTCATTTATAAAAAATAAAGTATATCTAATAAGTCAAATGCGAGTAATGGTAGTCTTTAGATAATGAGACAAGTTGAAGATTATTTTACAAATGTAAGACAAAAGACTAAATAGTTTTTAGTTGCACTTGAGTTTGTTTGGGTTGAAACCCGAGTGATTGTGTTTACAATGAACCAAAAAGGTGGTTTCTGTTTATTCATTTGCTGTGCCTCATATCCAACGGAGGGAAGTTGGATTTCGGGACCTGGTCAACGGGACATGTACGTTGATGCACCAGAACTGTTGTTTTGTGGTTCGCTCTTGCATCCACATAATTATTTATCCCGTGTGTAGGAGGGAATTCAGGCCCTAGTCAGGGGGCCTTGTACGTTGACCACATCATATCGTTTGAGTTGATGTTGGGAGTGGAATCCTTTGTCGCGAGGTTTTGTGCTAATGATTTTATGCCTCAGTTTTGTTCCATGTACTCTATTTTGTTTTACTGGAAGATTACCAACTCTATGATTTTAGATTTCTTAATGTTGCCATAATACAAAGTGAGTTATTTTCTGGCATGCTATGGTCCACCTAGTTGAATCATTGGTTACTTATTACTTACTAAGCGCGTTAACGCTCACTCCTTACTTATCATCTCAGTTTGAGAGTAAGATGATGGTGACAAGTGAGTGATTGGAAATATATAGTGGAGTTTCAAAGACTGTATTACATGATAAGTATTGTTGGAAATAAGTATTGTTGTAAGAATTACTGTATTGAAATTAGAAACAAATTGTATTGTAGTTGTTAATGTCTTTTCTTGTTCCACTGCAGTTGTATTGGTTTATCGAGTAAAGCTTGGCAGAGCTCTTGGTTAGAGTCCAGTGAGTCTGCGGCCAGTCACGAATCTAGCTCATAGGCTCACCCGCGGGTTTGGGTCGTGACAGAAATGGTATCAGAGCATTACGATCTTAGGATATTTGAGTTTAAGTAATAATCCCAATGGTTAGGTTATAGAACCCTAAGTGATAATCCAGGTCATGTAGCATCAGGTAATATTTAAGTTTGCTTAGGTTGCGATTGGTGATTGTACCTTAAGTTTCGAAACTTATATACCACTAGGAGGACTTACTTCGTTTGGGTGAAGTTAGATTAGGTTGGTTTAGAGAAATATGCCAAAATCTAATCCATGTTGTCGCGACCCATGGGTTCAGGTCGTGAAAACATGGATAAAAATTTGACAATTTATTTGATGTTTCGGTATAAGGTTGAGAATTGGCTGAGCACACAATAATAGACAACATTTTACTTGCCTTTAAAACTGAAAGATTTTAAACGTTTAGTAAAACCAGATGATCAAAGGACAAGACTATAAATTTTTGGTAAGTGATGTGATTGTGAATCATAAATGATGTGATAACTTAGAGCCTTAAACTTTAGGGAGGTGCGATACGTGCATGTGTAGAATCATAATTTTTGCATTCTTTTGAGGTTACACACTTCTATGTGACGAATTTGGTAACAATTTAAACTCGTTGATTTGAGATATCAGTGTGCACAGCAAAAGCCTAGTGGTTATAATTTTTCTGTCTTTTATTTTTTATTTTTTTATGTGTAAGTGCTTATAGGAATTGGTTATCCATATTAGCTTTTTAGAGTGCAAGTCATACATGACTACCACTTAGTATTTTAGTACACCTTGATTTAATTTATTTTATGTGCATTGAATTCGGAGTGGCGTAAATATGGTTCAATGAGTTTTGTACTAGTTAAATAATCAGTTCGTGAAGTTTTGGAATGGTTAAAGTGCAAGTGATAACCTGATAGATTTGAGCTTAGCATTACGAGTCAAAATTTAATTGTTGTATTTGGGTATTAGTGAGACATGAATTCGTGTGCGAAGGTTAGACGAGGCTCAGCTACTGTGTTGGTAATTATCAGCGTTACGCAATGAAAGCGTAGTGCCTAGACTTTATAAGTAATAAGAAGATACCAAATTTCGAGGAAATGTTTTTTGTAAGGTGGGGAGAATGTACTTTTTTGAGCTGTTTAAAATAGCTATATGTGATCCAAAAAAATAAGCGAGCGATAATTTTAAGCAATACTTGGGTATTAGTAGAGTATGGAAGCTTAAAATGATTTTGGGGTCAAAATGTATTTTTGAAAACTTTTGGGGTCATTATGTAAATATGGGAAATTTGGGGCTATTTTGCAAATTATGAAAAAAGGTATGTTATGTGTCAAATTTTCAAAAAAGTTTATGTTAAGAGTTGCCACCTCCTAGTTTTGTTTTGTGGTGACTATTGTAATTTAAAGTATAAAATTACGGGGTGGAAATTAAAGAAGAAAAAAAAGAAAAGAAAAACAAATAGAAAGCAGAAAACAGAGATAAATAGTAACTCGGCTAAAGAAAAGCATAGTGTAAAGAATGGAAAATAGAGGAAAAGAAGAGCGGGGCTTGGCAGCAAGAATTCGACACAGAGAGAGGCAGATTGAGAATCTCTTCAAGGGTAAATTTTTTGCCCTTTTAGTGTGTTAAATTTAGTGTGTGTATGTGTGTGTGTGTGTGTCTACTGTATGTGTGGGTGTGCGCGTTTCAAGTGTTCTCTGTGTGTGTGTGTGTGTGTGTGTGTGTGTGTGTGTGTTAGAATCTGTGTGGGTGAGTGGTTATTGGTGAAAAGGTGTATGTTTTTAGTGTGTATTCTTTGTGTGCAGTTGGTGTGTGTGTGAGTGTGTTGTATGCAATGTGTGTGGGTGAAGCAAACTACAACTAGGGCAGCAGTGTTGCTGTGACGTGTGTGTGTTCGGCAGAAGGATAATGAGGAAGAAGATAACTATGTGTAATTTATGTGAAATAGTGTGTTTAGATGTGAATAGTGACTATAATTGTCACTAAAAAGGGGGACTAGGGTTAGCAATCTTGTCTGCATTTTTAAAAATGGTTAGGTTCATATTATGACAAAGTACAATAAAGAGACTAATGCTATTTTCACAAGATCTATGTTATGGAAAATTTTGGGATTTTTTTGTATCCACGAAGGATGCTAAATTAGGGTATCGTTTAAAACAAATTCTCGACTTATTTGATATAGCAAATCAAGGTATTTTTGTCTGAAAATTTTAGAAAAACCTTATGTCACTGAGATGTTTCACTTTCTAAAATTTCGTGTCATTCCAAGGCTGATAACTATTTTTAGTTCGGGATTTATGAGTGCTCGATCTAGACACCGATTCGGAATTTTGGAATTAAAATTTTCTAAAATACTTTTTAGCCCAAAAATGACTTCAGGATGCTTAAAAGGATATCGTAAAATGTTTTTGAGATTTTTCCAGTACGGGAGTCACCAAGGGGTATTTTCATAATTTGCCATCTGAATGGGGGTATTTTCGTAATTTTATCTATGGATGGTACTTTTGGGTAAATTCACAAACGATAGGGATATTTTATTGATTTTATTTACGAGAAGGCTATTGTGGTGATTTAAATATGAGAGGAGTTTTTTGATAATTTTATACATAAGGGGTATTTTAATAATTTTGTGTGCATAGTGAGGGGGTCATCCTGGGAGTATGCGTGAGTCGGCATTATCTTTATAATATCATGGTGTAGACTGTATACTAACCATTTAGTTGTTCCGTTTAGGTTAAATTAAAGCAAATGATTTTCAGGTTAGGATAATTTAACTTCGGATCCAAGTAAGAGTTTCTACCTGAACCTTGGGCAATGATTTTTGTCCAAACCCTAGTTTCGATAATTAGTGTCTGTAAGTATTCTTTTGATTAACTTATGGCTATTGTCGAACACTGAGATGTGCATTGATATCAGCATGTTATTGCCAAGCAAACCTTAATATTGAACCTGAATCACTTATTTGGAATTCTTATCGATGCTCGCTATTCATTGCATGCTGAGCAAATTCGATAAATGTTTGTATTTATTCTTTTTATTTGTTTGTGGCAATTCTTGAACTTTGAGGGATTAATTGATATCAGAATGATTAATTGTCATTGAAACCCTAATTGATATTGCTATTTGAATTCATGTTGATGCTCATTTTTATTGCATTTCAAGCATTGAATTTCTTGTTGATCCCATGATGTTGTCTTCTGTATATTGACCTGGGAATCTGTTGTGAGGGAGGCGTTATAAGGATGTTGTGTTCCTGCGTCCTACAGGGAACACATGCTAGTTCCTTGATTCAATGGAAATGGCTAGTTATTGTACATTATGTATTTGTACTATGTTTTGAGCATTGTCTTAGTGGCATTGCCTCTGCCCATGGTCAATACCTTCTGAATTTGTTTACATTGTATCTTATAGTGATTGTTTTGACAATGATTGAAAACTAATGTCATGATATCTGATTGAAGGGAATTGAGTTGAAACTCTTCCCCATATTGTGATCAAACTGTTTGTGATTATCTGAAACACTTCCGCATATTGTCTTTGAAGTATTTGTACTCGTTTTGAAATTCTTTGAAAAATCATCATTGTATTTTAAAATGATGACTTTGAAAATGATCTTTTAATGATCATTTTGGTATATGTATATGATTGCTTTTGATCATTTTGGAAAATCATCAAATTGTTTATGATTGCTAATGATCGTTTTGGTATCTGTATATGATTGCTTATGATCGTTTTAGAAAATCACCAAACTCTTTATGATTGCTAATGATAATTTCAAACTGTTTACGATTGTTTGAAATGTTTGGAAATTATCATCGAATGGACTCTTGAGTAGTTTTGTAATTCCTTCGGGTGTCCCTGAAAGACCTTACTGAGCTCTCAAAAGCTCACCCTCATTTGATTACCTTCTACATGTTATGATCAATTGTAGATTGCTCAAGGATGGGTTAGAGACTGTGTGAAATTTTGGAGTACCCACCATTACTAATGATAGAACCTCTGCGTGGGTCAATAATGTTAAGTCATTTAATAAAGAACTTGAGTTTGTAAAGAAAATAAGCTTTAAGTTTAAGCAGATCTTTTTTTTTTTTGGTAACCTTGTGTTTTAAAGAATTTGAGTTTGTGTAATTAGAAGCTCTGAAGTACATGTCTGTAAATAGAGTTTGATGTGATTTGATGTGATGTGGTAGGTTAACGCTCCGGGAGTTTAGGGTGATGGAGCTCTGGATTTTCGGGTCGTTACACGACCCTTAATAACTTAGGGTAACAAACTCAAAGGATTAGACCAAATTTTCCAAGTCTGTTTGGAAAGTAAAGATTGATTAGACCGAGCGAAATAAGACCTCCAAGGTTTTTGGTAGGCATTGAAAAGGCCAAGCTATCCAATGAATTTATTTGCGAGTGGCTTCGCCTGCCCACCTGAATTGAGTTAAAATTTGATCCAGTTGATTACATAGAGAAATCGAAAATTTTTACACAGACATGTAATTCACTAGTAAGGAGGAGAGAACTGACTGAATTGAGAGTAGCACGCCCTGCTTTGTTCAACGAAAGGCCAAACCAATTAGCACATCGATCTTGCACATGCTGAACTAGACCAAAGAAAATCTTTTTTTTCCTCGACACAATATTCAATTGAATCCCTAAGTATTTCCCAAACTCAGACTAAAACCAGAAATTAAAACTCTATTCAGTCACCAGTCTTCGAATAGCAACAGAAGCATTAAGACTAAGGACGAGGCTAGACTTGGACCAATTAATACATTGACGCAAGAAAAGACAATAAGTTTGCAGCACATTCTTAACCTCCTCTATATCATTGTGTGCATGTTCCCGAAGCCGCAAGAAAAGCTAAATATCATCAGCGTATATAAGATGAGAAACTGAAGGAGAACATTTGCCCACCTTAATACCTTGTAATATCCCTTGCGGCTCTGCCTGCCGCAAGCAAGCGGAAAGAATTTCAGCGTAAAGGACAATAAGAAAAGGCAAAAGGGGGTCACCTTGCCTAAGACAACATATTGGAACAAAAGGTAGCAAGGGTGCACCATTGATCAGGATCGAATACGAGACGGTAGAAATACATTGGCTAATTAGTCGAATCCAAGAAGGAGAGAAACCAAAAGCAATTAACACCTCGAGGATGAAATTCCATCTTAAATGGTCAAATGCCTTGCTCATATCTAATTTAAGTGCCACCAGAACAACGCCCCCTTTTGTGCAATGATGAATGCAATCCATGATTTCTTGAGCCATCATAATATTATCAGAAAGATATCTACCTGGAATGAAGGTATTCTGAAAAGGGGAGACTAACACATCCATGATCGGCTTCAAACGATTAACAAGGATCTTAGAAATGATTTTGTAGATCACATTACAAGCAGGACCTAGGGTATCATAATCAAAAAGGGTGGCTTTTGCTTATTCGATTGTTGTACCCTATATTTAACGAGGAAACATTAGATTTGGGTTCTTGTAAACTGGATGAAATGTTGACGTACAGTACTCTTGCTCATGGTTGCCCCCACTTCCACAATAAGTATATTCTCTAGGTGGGATTCCGGGTTCAAGTCAGTGGGACCAAACGCTAACTGTAGCATACCGTTTGAACTGGTGTTAGGATGGAAATGTGTTCCAATGATGTTTTTGTGTTTAATGATATTTTTTGCCCCAAAATTGTTCCATATACCTTATCACGTTTTACAGCATGACTTCTTATTTTCTTGCTTGAGAAATAATAAATTACTCCCTGATATTATATCGCTTAAGTTACTTTCTGACATGCTACGGTCCAGCTTGTTGGGTCACTAGATACTTACTGAGCACGTAAAGCTCACCTCTTACTTATCATTTCCGTTTAAAATGAAGTGAAGGTGATGAGCATAGGATCCGAATTTAGAGTGGAGCTCTTGAGACGGCATTAGATGACTTTGAGTGCTATCATGAATGTTAATGTAAGAAAGATGGTAATGAAATTAGAATTGAAGTTACGTTTGAAGTTGTAAATATTTTAATTTACTTTTCGCTATTGTTTCTATTGGTTTCAGCGAGTAAAGCCTAGCCGAGCCCTTGATAAGAGTCCAATGGGCCTGCAGCCTATCACAGACCTAGCTCATCGGCCCAGTTGTGGGTTCGGGTCGTGACAGTTTTGGGGGCAACTCTTGACAGCAAGCCTTGCAAGGGTACACATGGGACTTCAAATACATATAAATATCATAAGGTTTGTAATGTATATAAGAAACAATTCATGAAAAAAAAATGCAATTAGATTATCCTGCCAAATTGAGGTCCAAAAAGATTTCTCAAGATGTTTATCGTAAAAAGTGGCCATTGCTATGTTGAAGAATAACTATCCTTTATCGGCTGTTGAGTCTAAGGGCTTTAGGGAGGTTCATAGTTATTTGAATGCAGAGGCCAATCCATATACTCGTAATACTGCAAAAGATGATCATTTGAAACTTCATTGAGTCAAAGGGACATGCTTAAGCTTGCTTGGGCTAGAATTACTGAAACTGTCATACGACAGATATGTGGACTTCTATTTGATTCAAGGGATATCTTTGCTTGACTGCACACTATTGATGAAAATTGGAAATTGCATAGTAATATTCTTAATTTTTCTCATTTTACTTTGCCTAGTGAATACTTGTTTGGCAAAGCATTCGATTTTAAAGGATTCCGGAATTGAGAAAAAGGTGTTTTTGGTCACTTTAAATAATGCCTCTAGTTGTGTAACATGCAAGATCATTTGAAAAATAGACAACTAGTTAAGAAAGTCTTGGTAAGTAATGGGGATTATTTTCACATACGATGTTCGACACATATCTTGAACCTCATTGTCCAAGATGAGTTAAAAGTTGATAGTGAGGCTATGTACAAGATTAGGGAGATGATTAACTATCTGAAAGGATATGAGTGTAGGCTAATAAAGTTTGCCCAGTGTTGTTAGAAAATTGGTGTGGCAACTTCATAGTTTGCACATGGATGTTCGCACTCATTGGAACTCTATTTTTTCTACGCTAGAGTTTGCGATTAAATTTTGGTCTGCACTTGTCAACTATTCCATTATTGAACCAATCTACAAGTATAGTCTGACTATTGAACAATAGGTTAGGGGGGCTAAAATTACAAAGTTTATGGCATCATCTGCTGTAATGACCAATCTTGTGTCCAGGATTAAGGACGCAGCGTCAAATCTGTATTTTAATTCGGTGTGGAGAATTCAGTCATGCATAAGGGAAGAGATTGGTAGTGAGGATCTAGTTTTGAGAAACATGGTTGAGGAAATGTAATATACGTTTTTAAAGTATTAGGAGTCTTGTAGAAGTATACTACCTATAGCGACAGCGCTTGATCCTCGCTACAAGTTGAGATATGTGGAATATTGCTACAAAAAGATTGATGCAGGTAAAGGGGAAGAAAACGAAAAAGAACTCAAAAAGAAGCTCTATGAAGAATATGTTGTTCAAAATTCCATTGCTCCAAACGATAAAGCTTCAATTGGTACAAGTGTCATTTCTGTGGAAGAAGATGATGCTGAAGTAAGTTATTTCCTTTTCATGTTTAGACTTCTTGTTTACTTGTTTAAAATTTTTGTTTACTTGCTTACATTTCTTGTTAAAAAAACGTAAGGATACTTTTAAAAGGGACGATTTAAGGCCAAGAAGAAGTCGGATTTGGGTGGTCACGTGGAGGAGCCAGTGTATGATCGCGTGGAACATGCACATTCATCTTGGAGTATTGGAAAGATAATCGTTCTAGGTATGTCATTCTTCCTAATATGGCACATGACATCACGAGCATCACAACAACCACAGTTGCCTCGTAATCGACTTTTGGTATTGGAGGAAAAGTTCTCTAACAAAATCGTAGTTCACTTACTCCGGATAATGCCCAAGCTTTGCTTTGTGGGTGTAATTGGTTGTCTGGTTATAAAATTCAAAGTAACTTTTTATTTTCATAGGATTAGAATTACAAAGTTTATTTATATGTTTCGAGATTTAATCATATTAGTTTAAACATAGGTGAAGGTCCGGAGGACAGTGAAGCAGTGGTACCTTTTGCCTATCAATGTGAACATGGATAGTTCGTTGGATGCAAGAATCTTGATGGAGGTCAAAAGACTTGAAGTTGAAGTTGAGAAGGAATTGAAGAATTTAATTTAGATCTGCATCGTCAATTCACATCTGATTTCAGCATAACAATGCTGGCAATCTCAGACCAGAGCATAATCCTGCAAACCGAGACAAGGAGATGCTCCCAACCCAATTGGGGCCCCTTCGAAGTTAAGGACACCAGCAGGCGCTCTACAACTTGGCTAGTTTATACATAGTCTGAGACTTCAACCCTTCATATGACCCCAGGAAAAATGTCCCAAATTTTGGGTGTCATATTTAATGCTGTTAATAAAGCGAACTTGAATTAGTCCTATGAACTTGGTTGGCATACTTGGTGCATGTACAAAACTGAGTGGCACTTCTCCTGAAATCAACTACCAAATGTCGATCCCGCCCAACACCAATTCAGTCTGCCACACCGAGTAGTAAGAAAAACTCCAGCACCTCCACCGAGTAGTAAGAAAGCGTCTCTATTTCATTTCTTTGAGCGAAATCTTGCTGTTCATCATGTGTTTTTTTAAGGAAATAGTAGAAATGTATACAAAGGTACAGGCCTGCAAGTAGTACAGGAGGACAAAAAGAGAAGAAGAGAACAAAGTTCCTCAGATGACAGCCCCAATCCGGTAGGCTCCACTGGAGACAAACAAGAGAAGAAATAAAACAACTGCCTCGGAGCAATAGCGCGGAAACCTGACACCCAAGAAAAGGGGGGTAGAGCAAGCAAAAAGCCATCAAGAGAAGGTTTGAGAATCTTACATGCCCAACCCAGTATTTACGCGTAGGAACAGATGATTTCTACTTCAGGATTCCCACAGAGGCACCAGAACTTACATAATGGTGAATGGAACAAAACGGTGTTAGATGCAGAATCTTTAAACCGTTTGAAGTAGTTCCGGAATGAAAAACAGAGGGGAAGTGAGTGAAAATCAATTACAGGGTCTTCCTCGGCCATGCAATATATGGAACCACTCTGGAAAACTAGGCTGCTGAAATGTCATGATAATTATCAAGCTCTTGTTATAAGGAAGTCAGTGCTCGAATGAGTTGTGGAATGTCGTGGTCTCATGAACTTGTTTTCGGAGCTCACAGGCATTGGCCATATTACCACTATGGGAATTAGTCTATGCAACAGCAATGCAACACCTCATGGGTGTCCTAGGTGAAGAAATAGCAACACCCTCTACATTTCTGTGAGTTTTGTCCCAGTGGTGGTCGTACTGCGTTCTCATCAATAGAGCAGTGAGAATTCCATTATCTCATCATCGGTTTGTGGCCCCTAAAGTTAGCTAACCGTGTATTTGTAGAGCATAAAAGAGCTCTAGAATAAGGAGGGATGTCCTAACGGAGGCTGTAATGCATACAGCTCACCAAAAGTTTGGTGGTGATAAACTAAACACCATATGAAATAATTTGTCCCATCCCTCGTGGCAGGGCTTATCTGAGATGAGGCTAAGAAGAAGCAGACAGCGCAAAATATTTAGAGCGAGAGGGGTGGTCAGTAAGAGGCAGCAGATAGCTGAAAACAGAGGGCTGTTTCACACATCGGATTCAAGAAGAGTTGCACGAAGGAAAGAGATTAAGAGAGGGATAGAGGGAGAGGGCTGGAGAAACAATAACCGCAACGTTTCCAGATAAGACAGAAAAAGAACTACTAATTAACAAAAGGCGGAAGGGCTGAAATAGGACATGAAGGTCTTTAGCTCAATCCTACTATTTCTATATCCCGTTTAGAATGAGAATCTTACAACTTACTTGCCCTAGCCATTGTTTACGTGCAGGCACAAACATATGACACTTATATAAAGACGCAGGTACTTTTTAACCTTGAATTTGTAAGAGGAGACTATAAAACACTCTCACGTAATGCGATATACAGATTGTCGCTAGAAGGAGGTGATCTGTAAGCAAAAAGGAAAGAGAAACTAACTACATAAAAACGACGCCTAAAGCCCTCATATGCAGTTACCAAAATTCACAGAGAGAGCAGACTAGCTAGACTATTCAGAAAAAACGACGCCTAAAGAGAAAAGAAAGAGGAAAAGAGAAAAGAAAGAGGGTGATCCAAAACCTAAATAAGGAAACCGGAGCTTTTCGGCATGTCTGAACGTCGAGTACAACTGCGAAAAGGGCGTGGCAACATTCAGCCGCTGATCCTGAGATCCTCAATAAGCTTCATGACTTCATCTCTCAATGTCAACTCCACGGACGCATTCACGTGCTTCTGGAGAGCAGGGAACCAGTTTTCAGCCTTCTTCTTTGAATTGCTAGTATGCCACTGACATATGATCCTGGCAATGGCGATGACATAGAGACCACAGTCGTAACCGTTCATCTGCTGAGGTGTAGAAGAGCTCTCTATGAAGGCAGGAGGGGCGGTGGAAGCAGCGGAGGGCTTGGATTTGTTTGCTGCGGGCTCCTTCTTCTTCTTATTGTTCCTTGCTCTGGAAGAGGATGACTTTGGCTTGGCGGAGGCAACTGCGGCGCGGCCTACAAAGGGCTTCACAGCTTCATAAAGCTTGACGGCGTGAAGATTATTAGCTCCTTCCATGCTGTCATGGTGTACAAAAGCATTCATGGACCTGTCATAAACAAGGAGGCTCCAGTGGGAGCCATCGTCGCCTCTACCAAAGTCCTCGTTATCGTTAACGCTAAAGATAATGACTTTCTTGCTACAGAAATCCATTGCAGCGACACTCTGATTATCAAGGTCTTGGGTGTGGGTAAGCCAGAAGGACAAGGATGGTGGAACCAGCAGAATGTCATCGCAATCAAACGATGAAGCAAGATACTGGAAATAGAATCCTATAATCTGGTCGTTCAAATAACAGGGTCCCCTCAAAATATCCAGATCAGAACTCCTTTAAACAGTATCTTTGTACTCCAAAACCCTGGCGTCAGCCATGGCAGGACAAAAATCCCGAACCCTAGAAGTCGACTTACAAATTGAATACTAGTATCAGATGGAATACAAGACAGCGTCTGGGAGGGGTGGGAACTCAAATTACGTATTCAATGCCCTGTGGCCAATTTATTGAGCATTACGCCGGATTAAGGGGATTTATGTACTGCTCCACGGAATCCTCTCTGCATTCGGATTCCTTTCCTCCTTCTTCTTCCTTTCCTTTTTTACCACCTAATTTTTGGACCCCTCGGAAAAAAAAAATGTAAGAAATTTCAAATCCTTTCACTGAAAAAGCTTTTTTTAGAACCATTAAGATTTTTTATATTTTATTTTTTCAAAAGTCTCTTGGGATTCATGATGTAGGTAATTTTGTAACGTGGGTAACTTCATTATATTGTCGCATGGTATCTGATCTTCTATTACTATTGTCATACGCATGTCCGTGGATCTGATCTCTATAAGACCGGTGGATATCGCAAAAATTACTCCATCAAAGTTTAAAATCCAAAAATTTGAAGTTACTCATAACCTATATCCAAAAATTACTCCATCAAAGTTAAAATCCAAAAATTTGAAGTTACTCAAACCTAATTTCATGTCTCTTTTTATTGTTAGGGTCTTATCCATAAATTCACTTCGAAACGCTACATAATTGTAGATTCATGAATTAGGGCTTTATAGGGTTCTAAAATCAATGTTTTCTAGCTTTCTAAAATTAGAATTTTTAATGCCTTTTTTTAACACTCTTTTAGGGTTTCAAAATTAGGATTTTTTCTGAGTTTCGAAATTAGGCTTTTTTAGAGTTTCAAAATAAGGGCTTTTTTCTTTCAGAAGTTAGAAGTTTTATAAGATTGTTATAAATTTGGTTTACTGATGTAATAGAGATTGAAAATATGGGTTTTATGGCTTGTAACGGCTTCTTTTGCATTTCATTTTCCCGCACTTCTCCTGCATGTTGTAAAAAGAGCCTTAGTATAAATGAGTTTGATTAACGGTTACATTGATGTTTAGGGCATATATTTTATTCGATTGTTGTGATTTGTCACATTTATTATTTTTAACACCAAATTTATGGCTTTAGGTTGGTTTAAAATTAAGATAAAGAGTTCAACCCCAGACCTTATGATTTATCCTTTAAGACAATGCTGACCACGTTGTTGTAGCGAACTACCTCGAAAAAATTCCTAGAATGAGGATTTTAGGGAGTCGCCATCGTATTTAATTAAACACAAGAAAGTAAGAAAATCCAAAATGGCACAAAAAAATGTCCAAAGAAATACTAGTCTATCAAAAATAGATAAATGGGTTCAGGAATTAAGTTATACTGAGGGAAGGTGTTAGGCACCTATGAATGTAGTTCCGTCACCACGCACTAGCGTACCACTTCAGGTACTAAACTATAAAGGAGGAGTCAACGTCAAGTCAAGCCTACTATCTTGACTCCGGATGAGCCGATGATGTGTCCCAAGTATACCAGCTCAGCTCCCCCATCCCTTTTTGCTCATAAGTAAGCTCTTCTCTGTATGGGCTTGCTTTCAGCTGGTGCTTGCGCAGAGCTTCTAGAACAGTCTCTACGTGTTTCAGATGCTCGCCCCGAGTCTTGCGCCGTATCTTTTTGGTCTCTACTTCATCTCTATTGATCTTTGACCTCTTTTAACCATAACACATAAGTTTGCATTGAAATAAACCCTAACTTTACTTAGGAGTGTTGCATATGTGCACATATGTTGCCCCCGTCCTAACTTTTCGGTTATAGCTATGAAATCTACCAGTTGAATTATCTCGGTAGTAGGGCTAAGTTATGCATGGAATGCTATTGGGGTACCTTTATATGCTGATAGGATGACTGAAGAAAGAAAGAGAATAATATATGCTAATTATGTGTTGAAATTAGTACTGAGAAGGACCCTATGGAGGAATTCGAATTGTTGGTAGCCGAGAACAATGAAAACATTATCACCTGATCCCCATTAAAGTTTAGCACCAATGGAAACCTTTAAGGTGTCACATATGCAAGGTGTTTGGCCAGTGTTTCAAAAATGGCTATAGCAAATGCTTCTAGTATAGACCTCTGCACCTTTTGTTGATGGTGCTAATTAATGTCTGGAAGACTATGAGCAGAAGTCAGGGTCCTATAAATCTTGTTAGTCATGTGATAGAGAAAGAAGAAAATAAAGCCAATAAGCAACAGAGATGCATTTATTTCATGTGCAAATGTTTCCATAAAACTTACATGACCTAGAGGATGTGCAAAAACTAGGGATCAAGATCCTCTGCTGTACAGCAGAGGTGCTGTACCCACAAAATGTCGCTAAATGTTTTTTAGAGAAAAAATTGTCACTATAAATTTTAATCACAGCGACAAAACACTTTGAATGACAATCTTTTGTCGCTAAATGCTATACAGCACCTCTGCTGTACAGCAGAGGATCTTGATCCAAAAACTAGACATAGATTGAATCGGCAGGGTCAAGACAAACCACAACAGTATGCAATCTCACTTTTCATGCACAATAGTATGCACAATACATTATTAATATGATATCCTTATAAGAACAATTTTGACCTTTAGAATTTATTTTGGCTATATCTTTTAGTGAATTTTAAATGATCTCTTGTATAATAAAGTTGTTAGAAGTGGTAGATGCAGTGAAATAAACATTTAAAAAGCATTTCAAGCGCATCGGACATGTGCATTTTGAACAATTTTTTTCCATTTGAACATTGATTATTTGCTTCATAATTTTAGGTTGTTAAATGTGCATTTGAGAATTATGATTATTGATTGATAATTTTAGGTTGTTAATTGATGATTTTAGGTTGTTAGTTGTGCATTTGAGAATTGAGATTATTAATTGATAATTTTAGGTTGTTAATTGATGATTTTAGATTGTTAATTGTGTATTGAGCATTTGAGATATTGAGATTGTTGACGGAGGATAGGACCCAATTGGATTGAATTTGTGATTTTCATTAATTTTTATTGCATTGAGCATTTGACAATTAAGAATTGAAAATTGAGATTGTTGACGGAGGATGGGACCCAATTGGATTTATAGTGTGACTTTTTATTAATTTTTATTGCATTGAGCATTTGAGAATTAAGATTGTTGACGGAGGATGGGACCCAATTGGATTGAGATAGCTGTTAGGTAGCACAGACACGGACACCGCGTCGATCGACGCCGACACTGAAATGTCATATTTTGGCTTTATACTTGTGTCCGGTACCTCTTCAATGGGTGTCCGGTACCTCTTCAATGGGTGTCCGACACGGTGTCCAACAATTAAAAAATAAATCAATGTCTTCGGACACCGCTGAGAGGTGTCAAACACGTGTCCGGAGGTGTCCGACACGTGTCCGGATGTGTCGATGAGGTGTCGAGGTGTCGGTAGGTCACGAACACCGCGTCCGATCTACACCGACACCGAAATGTCACATTTTGGCTTTATACTTGTGGACACCTCTTCAAGGGGTGTCCACACCTCTTCAAGGGGTGACGGACACGGTGTCCAGCATTTAAAAAATAAATCAATGTCTTCAGATATCTTCGGACGTGTCCAGAGGTGTCAGACACCATACCGACACCCAATATGAGGTATTGGGAATTGAGATTGTTGACTGTGCATTGAGAATTTAAGAATTGTAATTGTTGACGGATGATGGACCCATTTGGATTAAGATATCTGTGAATTAGTTGAATGGTTGGTTGTTGAATTTATGTTAATTAGGTTAACGCGACATTTTTAGCACCCCATAGAATCTCATCGTGGCTCCAGCACTGGCTATAATTAGCCCTAATTAGTCCCGATTAACCCTAATGAACCCAATTAACCCTAATTACCTCTAACGAGCCTAATTAGTTTTAATTAACCCTAAGAACCCAATGAAAATTAAATTAGCTGTAATTATCCCAAATTGATCCTAATTAACACTAATCACCCCAAATTAAACACTAATTACTCATATCTTGTAGACCCGTGATTAGATTAATTAAACCCTAAAACCTAACTAAACTCTGATTACACGCCTAATTAGTTGTAATTAAGCCTATTAACCCAATTAAGCCTAATTAGCCCTAATTAGGACTAATCAACACTACTCCGCACAATTAAACCCGACTATTAGCACAAAATAACCCTAATTAGCTATAATTAGCCCAAGGTAATCATCATTTACACTAATTAGCCCTAACATAACCCAATTAAGCCTAATTAGCCCTAATTAGGACTAATCAACACTACTCCGCACAATTAAACCAGACTATTTGCTCAAAATAACCCTAATTACTCATAATCAACCCTAATTAGCTATAATTAGACCAAGGTAATCCTCATTAACACTAATTAGCCCAGAGATGGTAATCCTCATTAACTCTGCATTCTTTATATTAGTTGTTGTTTTGCGAAGTCCATTGGCAACGAGATGATTCAACTCGTTGCCAACAAATTCTATTTAAAGTGGAATTGGTAACATATGCTACGATCTTTCTACAGTTTTGATATTTCGGAAAGATTCTTTCATATGTTATCAATTTATGAACGCATGCATGCATAAAAACCCTTAGTTCCCGTTCAAAGGCATTCATTACAAAGTAATGCTTTGTAATGAACCTTTGGATGTCCAGTTTGGACAATTTGGAAAAAGTTACGTGTTTATAAAACACTGTTTTAACTCATGCTCTGTATTCTATGTCGTGAATATTTGGTACACATTCTCATGTGTTTCTCCCGGTGCATACAGATCTGGTGTTCTAATATCCGTTAAACCTTGCAAGGCAAGGTTAGATAAATGTTAGAACACCTAATCGATGTCGTGTACTTGGAAAAATGCGGGGAGTGCTGCCGAATTTTCTGCAGACATAGGACTAAGTATGAGTTATTCATTGTTTCATAAACATGTGCTTTTCTGAATGGGATAAGACCACTACCTATTAGAGAATGGAGGGAAAATATATAAACATGTTGTTACAGTTGTTCGTTTACACTTAATGCGACACCTGTTATCATTGATATTCCACCTAACTTGATTCACTAAACTTCTAAGTTCATGTTCCATTTAAAGAAAAAAAGTCTGCAATAAGGCTCAGGTTGAGGGCTCAATTGAAGAGGCTTACGTAATGGAAGATCTTGTAAACTTTTGTAGTCAATATTTCGGGCCTAATGTTGATACAAGGTTAAATCAACTAGGCCGAAATGAGCCCGGATCAAGCACAAATTTAGAAGGGCAATTGTCAATATTCAAGCAGTCATGTAGTCCGTTCGACCGAACGTATACTCGATGGCTAACGGATGAAGAGTACAGTGCTGCAACAATATATGCCCTTCTAAATTGCGATGAAGTTTCGGCATTCATTGAGTAAGTTAATGTCTTAATTCACCTACATTGTTGTACATAATTGAAAGTGTGTGATAAGCGAGTCAACTCTATTGGTTTGCAGTGAGTTCGATGCGGAATCTTTAATCACTGATCCCGCTGGACTTGAATCTCATCGAAAATCACAATTTGTACAGTGGTTCAAAAGGCGTGTAAGTCTTTAACGAAATTATATTATGTGTTATATACAGTTTTGTGGCCAATTAGTATACTGATTTATCCTTAATTTTTACCGTCATCTACAATAGGTTCAGTCAATGGATAGACCAGTGGCCTCGTTGAAATTACTAGCTCAAGGCCCTAACAAACAAGCATCCTGTCATGGAGGCTATATCATCAACGGGTTTAGGTTTAACGTAAAAGATGATGACCGAACAAAACAAACCCAAAACAGTGGAGTCTTGGTCAACGGCGACTGTTATGCCGAGAATTGCATGGACTTTTACGGAGAGCTAGATGAGATTGTTGAGCTAACATATCTGGGTTCCCAAAACCGCCTGGTAATGTTCAAGTGTACGTGGTTCGATGTCACATGCAGTAGAGGAATCCGTGTTAGCTCTCAAGGGATTGTAGATGTCAATGTCAAGTCAAGACTTGCATCAGACGAGCCCTTTGTGTTTGCTAGTCAAGCTGCACAAGTCTTTTACGCGGAGGACGTCGCCAATCCCAAATCTCATTGGTATACAGTTATCAAGTCCAAGAAATTGCCCGTGACATATGACAGTGAGCTAGACACCTTTCAAGCCGACCAACCACATGTCTTGTTACCTGTTGAGGTCAACAACGAGGAGGACGATCTTCCTCTTCCAACAACACTTCATGTAGGAGAAGAAGTCGTAGATGATGACACGGAAGACGTGAAAAGTGTTGGAGATGATGTGACTGAGTCTACTGATGAAGAGGATGAATTAGAAGATGAAGAGGACGACGAGTCCCACGAAGAAGAGGACAACGAGTCTAGTGATGAAGATGATGACGATGATTCTCAAACTGAAAATGATTGACTTGTAATGTTGTAACATCAAGAAAAATGTAGTAACATTTTAGAACTTGGTTCATATTGATGTGTTTTTGCACCTCCGTTCATATATATAGTGCCGATGATGATTTCTGCCAAATTATTGTTTTTAATGTGTTAATGTCTTTGCAATTTATCTATACGAAGTCAGATATGGATAGGATACGGGCTATTCGTGGCCGGGATGGACGCCGAGCTGCTTCCTCCCCGCTGGGTCCCACCTCGTCATCGCCTACTGATGACGAGGCACAAAGTGCTCCCGTACAGCAGACGGGGCCCCAGCCCCAGCCTCAGCCCGACGCAGATTCATCCCACACGCGCGTTGATTCTCTTTCTTCCGTGGGTTCTACCTCAGGTATAGTTGATAACGGTGTTTAGTCAATTTTTACTAGCCTTATATTTAGAGTATATTTGAACTGTATTAATGTCTGTGTTTTGTAGGATCTCGACGAGGCCGTGGCCCGACACGCGGGGTACGCATCGACCCCCAGCGTAAACAGAGAGTTACGCTCACCCAGGAGGGCCAGTAAGTAAAAAAATCACATCATGCCTTATATTTAAATTTTTGGGATGTTAATTTATATTTGAACTGTATTAATTTATTTATTTACTTCTTTGGCAGGATCCTGGAGAATCAAGCGAGGACGAAGATCGGCGTTCTTGTGAAGGGCCGATTCTTCGAGCCACGCCTGTACTGGAAGGACTGGGATGCCGCTGCGAGGGAGTCCCTATGGGAGGAGTGGCTGGTACGTTGAAGTATTTTTTTTTTTGCGATAGTATTTGTTTAATTAGAGTTTGTATTTAAATTAATTTGTGTTATTGAATGCCTTGCAGGAGGGGTTCACGTTTGACTCGCCTGATCAGCAGGCGCTGGGGCGGCAGGCCTTCTTTGCTTACATCGGCAAGAATTACCGCCGATGGCTCCACGACGCACGGGACCGAGCAAAGAAGATGCTGCCCGAGGGTGCCCCGATGACGGAGATGAAAACATATCCCCCACATTGGATATCTCCGACTGTATGGGGGGAGATGATAGATCGGTTGGTTGCGGATCCAGGCTGGGATGCCAAAAGTAAGAGCGGGGCCAAGAACAGAGATCCAACGCACACGCGGGGGGGGGGGGGGGGTCGGTGGCACACGACATCGTCCGACACATGAATGCGGTCCAGCACCCGGATCTGGAGGAGGATGAGGTCATAGCTCTGACGTATAATCAGACGCACGTGCTGAAGAAGGACGAGGCGCACCAGGCGGGCGACTATGTTTCGGATATTGCCCAGCGGATCGATGTAAGTCAATTTGTTTAAGTTGTTAATTTTTTATCTTTCTATTCAATGTCTGTTGGTTAATTAATGCCCTAACATATCTTTAAATCACTATTCTTGCAGGCCTCGTATGAACAGCTTAGGGGGTCCGAGCAACAGTCCGGACAGCCATCAGCGTCCACTAGTACGGGTGTGAGTATCGGGGCGTTGAAGCGATGGTCGGAGGTCGTCAATCGGCCGAAAGGCCGCATACGCGGCCTGCCTAGCACGACTGCACGTGCCGTGATAGGATCGTCCCCACCCCCTGTTGCCCCTCCATAGACACCGGCTCCTCCGCGTCCGTTGGACGAGGAGGAGATCCAGCACATTGCTATGGTGGTGTTGAAGATGATCAAGGAACAGGATCAGCAGGGCACCCCTGCTGGACATGCCAAGTCGGCCCCGGATCAACAGGATCCAGATCGAGACTCGGCAACCCCTGATGAGCCCCTTCTCGTGCCCGGTCACAGCTTGTCCCCCCCGCCCAGCTTGTACTCTTCTCCCCTCCCCTAACCGGCTTGTACATTATGAGTTTTTTTATAATAAATATTTTTTATGATTGATTATATATAGTTGTTTGTGTCTTGGGGATTGTGCGTTGTTGTTGAGGATTGAATTTTTTATTACAGGTTTGGGAATTAGAAAAATAAAAAATATATTTTAAAAAATTTGACTTTTAGCGACGGATTAATTCCGTCAATAAAAGTGTACTTAATTATAAGATAATTAGCGACGGAATATTCCGTCGTTAAAATCTCATTTAGCGACGGAATATTCCATCGCTAAAAGTCAATATTCCTCGCTAAAATATTTAAATTTCACAAATAAAAAAATAAATTAAAATACGTAAAATAAAATTAGAGACAGAAATTATGTCGCTAATTTATAAAAAAAAATCCGTCGTAAAAAGTTCAATATTAGATGACGGATTTTAAAATTCCGTCGCAAAACTTTTAGTTACGGGCTTTTATACGAGGAACTTTTAGCGACAGTAATTTCATCGCTAAAAGTTTTAGCGACGGATTTTCCCGTCGCTAAAAGCCTTATTCCTTATTGTGAGGCTTTCCATAAGTATAGCAATTACCTGATTGTTTCTTATTAAAACGACCATTTTCTCTTTGAAATTTTTGAAATTCTGACCTCTAAGTTTTAGTGCATTAGGAGAATTAGAAAAAGAGTTTGGTTTAAAAACATCACGATCATTAGAAGATGTGGAACCAGTATTAAAAGTAGAAGCATGAGCTACAAAAAGTGATTCATTCCTTTTCTTTTGAACTCTCTTTTCACCTTTTAGTCCTAGCAACATAGGCAATTTTTTCATAGTCAGACACATTTATGGATATAACAATAGGGTCCCATGAATTGGCAGGCTAGACAAGACAGTTTATCTGAAATAAGGTTACCTAATGCTGCCAATTCTTTTACTATCATCAATAACTTATTGACATGATCCACAACACTTTCACCCTCTTTCATAACAGTAACATTGTATTTTTCAATCAGAAGTTAGATGTAAGTGTTAGAAGCAGTGCCATAAGCTTCAGTGACGGCATTAAACATTTCTCTAGCAGTTTTATATTCCTCATAAATTACTTCTAAGTCCGGTTCCATAAAAGTCAACAAGGTCGATCTAGTCAATTTATCATTTTCAACAAAACGATCAAAAGCATCTCTAGCAGCCTCCCCAGCTCTAAGAGGTGGCTCTTTAGGGTAAGACACATCTAACACGTGTTTAACTGTATCTTGAGACAAGATATGCCAAATCCTATGCTTCCAGGTGGAGAAATTATTTCTATTTAAGTGTTTCAATGTTTGCTAAGTTCAACAGTAGCCGCCTTAGAAGCCATATGCAATTTCACCAAAATAAGACACGAATAAATTAGAATAGGTAAAACTGAAATTGCTCCCCAATAATTTTACCAGTTCGAGTGGTTTCTGATCAAAAGCTTCAATATGATTCCCATAGCTGACGATCTGTTGATTCACGAATTGCAATCGAATTTAAATAAAAAAGCTACCACAGCAACAATTTTTCCCAATAATGAAGATCCAGTCACTTTTAAATGACTCATTGAATTCGGCTCGGACAGTATCCAATCAAGAAACAATCTTTTCAAGCCGTAAGTATCGCACCACTCCACTGTCAAAAGATGAAGAGAATAAATGCAGCACCGCCAAGCAGAGAGAAAATAGTTTCGGCAAGATTTGGATTTTTCTATCTAAAATGGTGTCTTGATCAATGAGATGCTGTGAGGATTCGCGTGAGAGGCTGCCAGCGGATGCAAACAGGTTGTCTTCTTGCAGAATATGTATATGTGGTTATGTTGTAGGTCCCTTAACACACCTAAGGGGGGTGAATAGGTGTTTACAACTTAGAGTAGAAATTTTAAAACTAAATTTACAAAGTAATGACAGGAATAACAAATATAAATGAATACAGATATTTATATTGGTTCGGCCCTACCAGCCTACGTCCAGTCCCCGAGCACTCCACACAAGGGAGACCTATCAGAGCCTTTCACTAACCAGCTAGCTTAGGGTGCTGGCTCAAACCACAGTACAGATTTAGAAAACTTTCAAGGTTTCCAACGATTACAAGTGAAAATAAGATTTACAATTGAGATACAATAACACACAAGTAGATATTACAATGAATACAACAAGGCTAAGTTTTCTTAGGTGGGAAGATCTGTAATCTTTCAAGAACTAAACCAAGAAGCTTGCTTTTCAAATTCTCAAAGTATGAACTCACTCAAGGAAGAATAGATGAAAGTGTGAAATAAGTTGAGAGAGTAATTTTGAGAAGTGAGAGAGAGATTGGAGAAGTTAGCAACAGATGCTCTCAAAGTCCCTTTTTATACTGGAAGAGAAAATGACCGTTGAAAAGGGATGACACAAGATTTGATTCGAAAGAAAGATTAAGTTGATTCAAATGAAAAACATCTCGGTCGAATGAATCTCAGATTCATTCAAATGAAATGATAGAGTTGAGAGATGTTAAAGCCACTGAAGGATTGAGTCGAATGAAAACTATTTTTTGGTCGAATGAAAATGTTGCTTCGAATGAAAACTTTGGCTTCGACCAAAAACTCTTGGCTTCGTCCGAAAGTGTTGGCTTCGACTGAAAGTTTTGGCTTCGACCGAAAACTTTGATTTCGACCGAAAACTTTGGCTTCGACCGAAAGTTTTGACTTCGAACGAAAACTTTGTGAAAACTGAAACAAAAGAGGCTAAAGGTTTAATTCAAATGAAAACTCATTTTCCTTCGAATGAAAATTCTTGACTTGTTCTTTACTTGATTTTCTGGAGATATTTAAGAAAGGCTTAGTTGCAGAGATTAAATACAACAAAGGAGAATATAAGTCCAGATCCAGATCTTTGTCCAAGTCCAAAGTCCAAGTCCAATGATTGGCTAAGAAATATTCCACGTTTATGTTTGATTATGATTGAATCCTAAAAGTCAACTTAATAGCAGTGTTAGATTAATTCTAGAAACAGTAATATAGGAATCATCAAAACCAGTCAAGTCAACATATGTAAGATCAAAGAAACCAATAGCAGGTGATGACAAAAACAATGCCCACGTAATGTGAGGAACAATTGTTAAATTCAATCAGAGGTGTACATTCTATACACCGATGAAAAATATATACCAAAGGCCCAAAATCAATTTTGGCTCTGATACCAATGATAGAATGACAAATCGACGAAAAATTCTTGTATCTTGATTTGATGATGACAATCTCTACAAAACTCATAAAGCAAGATATATGTGATTATAAATATGAGAATATGATTGTAGTTGAGGTGAGTTTTCTTCAGGAACTGGATTTTCTGGGTATTCAAAAATGATTATACTATGTGTAGACGATGACTCTTTATAGAGAGAGAAATGTTATCTCTGAAAAAGTAACCGTTGAGTCATGGGAACATGTCTCCATGTTTTTAGAGCCCACTATTTGATAATCACTTTGACCTCAACTCCCTACAGTCAATAAAGGCTAAAAATACTATGAGAGTTTTATCCATAACCAACCAACTAGTTGGCTATGTCTTTTACTTCCCATCAGATCATTCTAGTTAAGTTACCCAAAGACTAACTAGGCTGATAAAAAATTAATTAGCACGTGGCGAATTATATTATCCTATGGTTTGAGGCTAATTTATCCTTCAAACCATGGCTTTGATTTATATAGCTTATAGCCACACAATCCAACAGGAGTTGTGCTGCTACAAGGGTGATTGCGCTAGATATTATTGACCACGTTTGCTTAAGATGTTCGGAGCTCTTTGTGGCCTCTAGTCCCTCCACTGCTAGCTCAGGGTCACGTAAACAGTACCATGCAACGATATGTCAAATGACGGCAGTTGAAGCAGTAAATTAAGGACCAAAGGTCTTTCTCCTACAAATCTGCCCTAAGTTTGTGGTAGGGCTGCAACTTAGGCGTGTTGGACTAGTCCAAAGGTTGGACTATGCCCAGCCCATACTCAAAAACTCGTTCACATGCCCAGTCCAGCCCAGCCCAGCCCAGCCCATCTACGGGCTGAATAATACATATCCATGCCCAGCCCATTAAAAATTTTGGTAGAAATAGGCTGGAAATTGTCTATCCACAGGTTTTCCATACTTAAATATTAGTTATAGTTTACTTAATCTTTAAGCAAATCAATTACCATCCAAATCTACTAAATAGCATATTAAATAAAAGTAGGGTGAGGGCTCATAATGGATTTCAATACAATCATAGAAACAATGTTTCAGGCAAAAATAAAAGAAAAGGACAAAAGTCTCTAAACAATCTTAAGAAGTCTAGTCCTATAATAAAAAATAAAAAAAAGCATAAAAGAAGAAGTCTTAAAAGGCCTCCAAACTCATATACCTAGAGGATTTTAGACACTAAAAAAAATACCTTACACAATTTATATTCATAATTGTGTTATTTAAAAGTTGTACGAGTTGAATTTCTCACAGACTAGGCGGGCCTTTAAAAATCTTTGTCCATAATAGCCCACACTTTTGACGAGCTAAATATTTTGTACCCAGGCCCACTATGGTCTCTATAAAAATAAGTTTAAACCTATATTTCTACGGACCAACACGAGTTGTACAGCCCAAGTTGCACCCTAGTTTGTGGTCTAACTATCAGTGTCTTTTACTCTCCTATTGGTTAGGCCGAACGCCGCAACCCGGGCCTGGCAGGCTTTTACACATTACATGCCAGGCCTGGCATGGGATGGGTTGACAGGGGCAAGCCTGGGCTGGTCTTACTCGTAAATATGAGGACCCAACCTTAGTCCAAGCCCTTGGCCTAATAATTAAGAAGGAGGTCCTACTAAAAAATTTACCTACTTTTTTCTATATATAAGTTAATAATAGCACAAAGAAAGTGAAGTTACCTAAGTAACATGTTCATATACATTTTCTATTTTATATCCATTTTATTTGTTTGAATAATATCTAGGGCGACAAGGTAATATATTCAAAAAAAGTTGAGATACCCACAAGATATGACCCATAATGTATTTGACCGCTCGCTGATGTAGCCCGCACGCGCATGTCAACGGAGGTTCAATCGTAGTTATAAAGTTGTTCATCACACGAACTTACTTTACTTGAAAGCGGGTCTGTCACAGTTGACACATAGCCAGTTTACATGGAACTTCTGTAATTGCATAATTTAAAGCAGATAATACCTACGATCCAAAGCAGTGGCAAAAGCAAAAACATTAGGCAATTCTAACCAAAACTTATAAAATTTAAGGTCCATTTCTTTCACTATATCACTAAACATTACCATATCTCTCCATTGGTCTAAGACTTCAGTCGTTCATAGTATTTATAGTATACAAAAGAGGATGTGGGATTATAAATATCAAACAATAAAACAATTGACTTGTGAAATTCCTCCAAAAATTCAACCATGTATCTAGCTGACTTCCATTCATCGGGACTTGGAAAGCCTTCTGGGAACTTGGTAGTGTATAAAAAATTATTTTATACTGTAAAATGTAAAAGCATAAAATATGTGGAGTTCCACCTGTGCTGGACATCTATAATATGTCTCTTATGAGGCAAATTCTATTGAGCACACAAAGCTTTAAATTCTTGTCTTCGGCATGACAAACTAACATAGATAACAATACCTCTTAGTTTGGAAGTAAGTGATGCTGCAGCAGCCAAACTATCTTGAACAATTAATTTAATTTTATGGCAAACACATCAAACATGAAAATAATTTTAACCTAGTATAAGACTAAGGATCACCTTTCACAATCAAAAATAGCATTATTATTAGAAGCTTTATTAAAACCAATGCTTATTATCATGTTATCTATTTTATATGTAGAATATGCACCACGTATAATTTTTAGTGATGGCAGACATATCATGTGGATATAGAAACATTTCGCAAGCAATGATTCTCTTATGCATAATCCGGTCTGCGTTAATCCAATGTACCGTCACACAAGAATAATTAGGAAATCTCCAAACATCAGACACATTCGACTTTTTAGTGTGTCTTTATTCCTCTGGCGATTCTAGCTCCTCTTGACACCCTTCATGGTATTCAAACAGCTAGGTTCTTTCAAGGAGGGCTCTCGAAGTCCCAAAGTTAGTACAAGAGTTAGTACAGTAATTCATCGTAACCAAGGTGCAAAAAGCTGCCTCCCAAGTTGGGATATTGCATGCCCTAGGCCTGAATGGCATTCCAGCTGTTACATTTCCTCATTGTTAGAGCTTTATGGGTTGTAATATTACTAAGGCTCGACTACACATAGCCCAGAATCTACCTCTCTAGCCAATGTAGGATATACCCGCTCTACCCTTTGTTGCCACAACCATCTCTTCTGATGGGATATATCCAGGCTTGCTTCATTTTCCCCAACCATCAACAACCCGACTGAATAGCCCAGCCCGAGCTTTTTAGAATCGACTCTGATACCGTCTGTAACTACCTAGTCCACAACCCCACTACAGGGCATTGCTTACCTCAAAAAGGCTAGCCAAGTAGGTACTTAAGAGTTCATTGCCAAGGTCTTATATGGGCAATTTCATACTACCCCAGACAATCTCCTATTTTTTGCCTTAGCATCCGCATTTAAGGTTCGCGTCACACATAGCCCAGAATCTTCCTCTCTACCAATCTAGAATATACCCGGCTCACCCTTCGTTCGACCATTCCCTAACCATCGGCAACTCAACTGGATAGCCAAGTTCGAGCTTTTGAAAGTCAACTATGGTACCATAGAACAACCTGGTTTATGGCCCTACTAAGGGCAATGCCTCCCTCAAAAGAGCTAGCCAAACAGGTACTTCTAAGATCATAGCCAAGGTCTTATAAGGGCAATCTCATAGTATCCCACAAGCAAATTGTTTGCCTTAGCATCCTCGCTAAAGCTCGATCATACAGCCCAGAATCTTTCTCTCTAACCAATGTGAGATATACCCGACTCACACTTTGTTACCCCAACCATCCTCTTGATGTGGGATATACCTGGGCATGCCTTTCTTTCTCTTAACCATCAACAACCCGACTAGATAGCCCAACTCAAGCTTTTGAGAGTCGGCTTTGATACCATCAATAATGACCCGATCCACAGTCCCACCACAGGGTTGCCTCCCTCAAAAGGCCTAACCTAGTAGGTACTTCTAAGATCACAAGCAAGGTCTTACAAGAACAATATCATAATATCACACATCCCATGTGGGATATCACAATCTCCCATCCTTATGCCTTACCCGTCCTCGCTAAAGCTTAATCACACATAGCCTAGAATCTTCCTCTCTAGCTAATGTGGGATATACCCAGCTCATCATTTGTTCCCTAACCATCCTTTTTGGTGTGGGATATACCCGAGTTTGCCTTTGTCTCCCCTAACCATCGGCAACCTAATTGAATAGCCTAACCCGAGGTTTCGAGAGTCGGCTCTGATAACACCTGTAACGATCTGGTCCAGGGCCCCTACCACATGGCAATGCTTCCTTCAAAAGGGCATGCCAAGCAGGTATTTTTAAGATCATATGCAAGGTCTTATAAGCGGATTCTCATGGTGTCCCAAAGCCAATGTGTGATATCACATAAACAACGGGGTGTGTGTCGGCAAATTGATCAGAGTATTGCTAGATTTGGGTGGTCAAGCAATGATTCCCATAAATCCATTGGTTTGGTGTCTTGGCTCTTCCTTTGCCCTCCTAAACATTTGGGTGAGCTAGGGTTCTGAGACACAGAGTTTTAGCAACACACTCCAGGCAAAATAAGCATGGAGGATTTGGTCTCAGCCCCAACCACTGGTGCCGCATGTCCTCAAATCCCGAATTTTAATTCGAGACCTACAAGTACCTTCAATCCATTTATGCAGATGTCTAGCTGTTAGAATCTTGTATGGCCAAAGTTCTCAACTTTCACCTTTTCTTTCTATTGTGGCTTCAGCTCAATCGATCTATCATCATGTCTAGTATTTCCAAGAACAAACTTTGGTTATAATCCGGATTGTAGGAATCTTCCTTCAACCCCGTATGTAATGACACTTAAGAGTCACTAAATATTTCTGATAACTTTTCTTCTAACACTTTCAGCGATAATTATTAGCAGCATTTTTTTAACGTTACTAAATAAAAGTCACTAAAAATATTTAGAGACGATTAATTGTCGCTATATAAGGAATAGGAGGAAGATACCTCTAACCGGAGCAGTAGCCTAATTTTTTCCTATTTCCAATGCACCCTCTGGATTATAGCACTTTTTACTATATGGTGGGACCAGGATGAGCTTTTTAACCATACTGCTACCTGGCCAAAATTAAGGCCTTGGTTGCTAAAGTGTGTTGGTAATCCCGTCAGCGACAATTTGCCAAACTATTACGTTGTCACATTCCTTCCCGAGAGAGAATAGTTCGGACTAGATTGGTGTTGTTTAATTGGTGGTGTTATATGCAATTAATTTATGCGGCCAATAGGTTGTGCCCTACTAAATGCGCTTCTCTTAGGCTATCTAACGAATAGTTTGGCTCCAAGGTAAATTTTGTTGATAGGAAGTACTAGAGCGAAGACTAAACTTCAGATGGATGACTATTTATCTAAGTATAGCGTTACCAAGTATTGCAAAAAGTTGCATAAAAAACATTGACATTTCATGAATAGCTCATAAAATTCCTGAAGTTAACCTATTAATGCATTAAACCATTGAAGTAACAGGTGTCAAGGAAGGAACCCATAAAAATGATGCGTAAAATTGTCAATTTAGACCCTCTTTGACCAAATATCAAATCAAAAAAATTGTATCAATAGGTACAAACAAAACACTCATATCATATATACCATAAATCCACCATTATCCTTTTCTTTTTTGCCCTTTTTGATGAAAGTAATATTTTTATTCGATTAAAATCAAGGTGATACGTCTTAAGTAGGGTGGACAACACGAACAAATATGCCTCGTTCCGCTAACGTTCCTCTCCTACACCCATTGCATTACAAGCTAACTTACGGACGACATCATTCCGACTGAATTCAACCTCAAGAAAATCTGCAAAAAGCTTTCCCATACCATCCACTACGTAACCAAATTATTCAGAACTCATATATATCGTATTTACCCTTGTAAGCTCGCTCGCCTCCTCTCCTCCCACTCCAACTACGTTCGCTACTCCCCCCTCTCCACCTCGACCTACCAACAAATACCACCGCGACGACAACATCCGCCTTCACCCGGGCCATTGCTTCGAATTTTCACCTCTGCTCATTTGTCCTCTACTTTTTAAAATCAATCTCCTTTACAACCGCAAAATAAAATATTCAAAGCACAATGTTACGATGGAAATCCCTATCCTTAATCTCAGATAATGATCAAGATTACATTTCTGATCCACCCAAATAGAGGCTTGTCCATTGACGCTCTGTTAAAAAGCTTTAATAGAGAGGTTTTCAAATACAATCAGGCAATAGCCTCATGGTTTGGAATCTGGTTTGCACGAGGGTGAACATGGTCGCAGGAAGAGTCACGTGGAAGAGGCTGATTACATCCTTTATTTTAAAAAAAAAAAATTTTGCTATTCTAATTTTTCACTACTTAATAATTGACAGCTTAGACCTTCCTTTTTAACGTACTTCTTGTCATGGCCACCTTTTTTCGTCAATTGCAGAGAGGTTAAAATTCAGGATTCTAGGAGCTAATTATACAAAGCCAAGCCTTTTCGTGCAACTTATGCATAACTCGGTGTTTAGAGTGCAATTAAACCACAAAAAATAATGGGACAAGATAGAACATTTGATCTGTACTAACGATTAACAACAAATAAACCTCAATCGAACTAACACACTTTGGGATGAGTGCGAAGCTATAATCAAATATTTGATATGTCCGCAAAAGGAACAAGATATTCAGCACAAAACAAGAATACTAACAGCTCTTAAACAACTATGGAACTAGTCGCATTGAGCTAGAAAACATATGAAAAAGCAGTAGCACTACTCTGATGGGAAAAAGAACAATGCCTCAACTCAAAGATATGTGCTTTACATATTTACCTCAGAAGTTCAGCTAGAAGTATATGAACCTTAATCCATTGTCGTTGAACCGATAAAAAACCCTCCAGCAATGCCCGTTTCATGTTAAATATACAGCGGAAACCTGTGAAGAGAATTCGTAGTTGCCAAATCATTCTCAAACTAAAGAGGTTCCGCAATTGTAAGGGTAAAGACACAACGCCAACCAAATTACTTTCCCTCCTCCAAATCACGGCCAAAGGGCTAAAAAAGGAAAAAAGGTTAAGAAAACCTCCTCTAATTGGGTACGGAGAAAACATTCTTTACTTCAGAAGAGTTGCTCATGCCGAATTATAATGTGAAGACCCTGTATGATGAATCTAACTACATGCATCAAACACCTCATTGCTCAGAATGGGCACTTTGATTTAACAAGTTGGTCATTAGCTACAATAACTTTGTAGATATTGACTTCTGCAAATTTAAGTGAGCTGCACTTTGGTCATACTAACTTAATTAAATCAAACCACTTTCACAATGAGGCTAGACAAGGTGCCAACTAAGAAACCGAAGCGGCCAATTTAGCATCTCTTATGAAGAGAAAATAACTTCAGTAAAATCAGCAGAAGATAGAACCAAAATATATTACATGGCCCCAGACATGACTTTAGATCAAGTTCATTCCGAAGTAACCAGAGGTCCTCACTTCCAGAAATAACAATTTTGGACATTAAAACACAGATGTGGTGATGATAGTTCCTTCGTCAAGAGATGACATCCACTTCTAATTCCAACATGATGTCCTGAGAATGCCACATTAGGTGATACTCGACATTTCATTTGCTACTTCAACTTGTGCATCCAGAGTAATCGCACAGCAAAAAGTGCAACCGTATTTAGAACCTTTCGAACACTTTTTTCGCCTTCCCTTATTTCTAACTTTTACGCATCCAATTACAAGAAATCATAACTTCCTTGATAACAAAACAAACAATTTTTTTATCTCAGATCTTCTAAATGGCCCATTCTATAAACAATGTGCTTTTTTTTTTTTTTTTTCATTATGAAACAAAAACCTGCAACAGCATTAGAGATTAACTATGGCCAACATAAATCAGATTGCTTAAGAAAGACTTGGGCTAGTAAACCCCTAAAATCAAATCTTATTAACCACAGAAATCACATGGGAAGTTCTGATCGTGTTTAAGATGTCTTTCGTTTAAGACTTCACTTTGTCTCCGCAACCAGAAATTAGATGGTAGAACAATGACTTTTTGCCAGGTGAATCATGGGATTTTACCAACCTCAAACCAGCACAATAAATGCTAATTGGTACCAGAGCAAGGAGTTCTGTAATACTACCAAGTAAACAGGAGGAACAGTTGTTGAATTTAATAGGCACAAATACATTTTGCTCCGAAGCTGCAGAGAAATGTTATTAACAACCAATCCTGGATCCTCTTTCCTCAACACAGAGCCATAGTCACACGCGCATGCTCCGACAAGTTCTATCACAGAGACTTATCATTTGCATTAAATAGTTCTGTCTATTCGCATCACAAGGTTCAATCCGTAAACCACCACAAAATTCCTTCTGGTTTTCAATAATTTTGGATTTGCTTATTATATCCTCTAGCCATGAAAATTAAAAGGAGAAAACTCACCTTTCGGTCACCTCAATAAGATTTCCCGATTAATAATATGTTCAAATTGAAAATTGAAACAAAAAAAAACCCACACAATATAAACCGAAACACGAGTATTCAGAAGTTAGTTAATAGAGGTATTTACTCTCTTAACTATCAGCAGTTAGCTAACATATTCGTGGAGATGATGAATTAGCAGTCAAAAATGCAAAACAAAGGACAACCTCCATTAGGTTTTAGGAGCCCTTTCGGTGGAGACTTAACAAAAATTCAAATCTGACTTTCGGAACTTGTGATATGGAGGCCTCCCAAAGAAGATCGGTAATGTAGTCCAGGAAAGCAATAAGCATATGCACAAAGAAAGCCAACTTTAAGAAAATTGGTTCGGTATCAAGGCAGGTCTTGAAGAGTCCAAATTCGCGATCAGAAATGGAACTTCTTATCCAAGTCACCAGTTTGTTGAGCAGGAGCATAAGCGAGAACGAAAACAGAACCATGAGAGTAGGCAAAGCTGCCACGTACTAAGTAGTAAGAGTGCAATAAGTCCAGAGCCAAAAAAAGTAGGAGTGGGGATTGGGAGGTAGATCGTTGCCCACTTCAGAAGGATTTGGTCTTAGATTTTGGGAATTTTCTGCTGATTGTCTACTGATCTTTTGCAAGTATTCATTGCTTCATATTGGATAACATTCAGTTATGGCTGCTACTCTTCTACAAGAAAAGATGTGCATGCTTTGAAAATCTAACATTATTTTGGCTCTGCAAAATTCGCTGCAGAAAATCCCTCTACTATCCTTATGTCTGCTCTATGTAATAGATTTTTAGACCATAATACAAATCTCAGCTAGTTGTCTGGCATGTAGTGTGATACTCCTCCCCCCCCCCCCCCCCCCGGCGCCCACCAAAAACACCCAAAACCCATAAGGAAACTTTTCCTTTCCAACAGTGTGCTGCTTCAAGAGAGTATATTTATAAAAGTAAAGCAAATGAGAGTAACGCTAATTAAAAATCATTCTTTAATTATAAAGGAAAAGAAGTGTGAAAGAAAGGAAGCATGGAATTGACTAAACCATTCGAAGCCAATATACATGATATCACTTTCAACCTAACTTCATTTACCTTCCATGTTAGGAGAGTGAAATTTTAGATATTTTAGCAACAGTATCATACTTATCAGAGTTAAGAGCATATCAAGAGGATAAGACAAACATGTTTACATCAAGAGAAATACAGAAAAGAAACACGAATGACAGTCCCAGACCAGTTAGGCACGAAGCATCTTGGGGCTTACAAGGGAGTGGATTTCCTCATTAGGATTTTATTTTTCAAAATAATATTGCCAGAGAGATGACAAATTGTTTTCAGTGAAACATAGTCCTAATAAATATTTTCATACTCAGAGTGAGGTTGGGATCGCTACATAAGCACAGTAGAATCGCAAATAGAGGAAAAGAAACATAAGAAAAAAAGACATTAAGGAATCTTCAGCAAAACAATAGGAATTCAACGACAACTGGAGCAAGAACACCACGATAATGATCCTGCTCAGAACGTAAATTTGCCACTAGATTATGCGGCACATCAGATTTAAATAATATGTAAAAGGAGAGATGGTGGTTGCATGTTATGTTCAGTGCTGCACAGTGGAGATCATGAGCATCAGTATAAATCATTTTTTTTTTACTTGTTAAAGATCGCATATAGGTACGTATACGGTGTAATTACAATGGTTAATAATAGAGGTACTAAATGAGTAAAATGGGCTTACACTGGAAGTTAGTGTCTTGGGATGCATTTGTCAGGAAAAATTACAATATACAGTCCTGCAGAAACCTCCACAACTTCTCAGCAACTCCAAGGATAATCGCAGAATTTTCATCGAAACGTTGACTGCTCCTTCGGAGCATTATGTATGCAGATCTCCAAGAGTCACCACCCATAGCACTGAATATGAAACAGTTGCACAAATTTCA
Source organism: Escallonia herrerae (assembly GCA_033070095.1). NCBI lineage: Eukaryota > Viridiplantae > Streptophyta > Magnoliopsida > Escalloniales > Escalloniaceae > Escallonia > Escallonia herrerae. Next base: position 149,123 of record JAVXUP010001257.1, read on the forward strand.
GAGGGAGCGGGGGCAAGAAACAAAGTAAAACTGTAGAAAGACAAACTAAAAGCATCTGCAGACTGGATTGGGCACAACCCACTTTTTAGTTTTTACCGTGGAAAGTATCGTATGAAGAAAATAAAGGTAGTCGGCTAAAAATGTTATGCAGTGAATGTTATCTATTTACTTGTCTCAGGTAGAAGACACCCCAGGGCTTGCTGCAATCCCTGTACTTTTTCCAATTACGGAACACCAACGACATTACTATGAGTTGACTCTGCTAAAGCCTCAGCATTTAGAACCCCTTTATTCTACCCAGTCAACTTAAAGAACTGTAGTGGAGTCATTTCCAAAATATCTAGAGTTGAGCAACCCGGTCCACAGCTTAAAGTTCATACTAACCAATCCAACTTTATAAGACAGAGATATGAATATATGACCTCCAAACAGATGTTTTTAAGGGATAGATAATGCTGATGATACTACCCACCAGCACAACTTCCAACAAATTGCAATCTTGTAACTTATATAGATTCAAAAGCCAAATGACACCCACCATCACCAACTGTAACTTCCTAGACCTGTAATTATGAAACTAAACTGTGTTAAACACTTTATTTCATTGGAAATCAGGTGCAGGCTTCTCTTGGGAGTATCAAACCCTAGATATGTGGGTCCCAAAGATTGTTCTTTCCGTGCATGCCAACCATGCATCAAGTGGAAGCTTCCAGCATAGATATATAGATTTAAAAGCCAAATGACACCCACCATCACCAACTAGACTTTCCTAGACCTGTTATTTTAAAACTAGACTGTTAAACACTTTATTTCATTGGAAAATCCGGTGCGGGCTTCTCTGGGGAGTATCGCACCCTAGACATGTGGCTCCCAAAGATATGTATTTTCCTACTCCAATCATGCATCAAGTGGAAGCTTCCAGCGGTAAATAGACTATGAACAGTACATTCACGTGCCCCAGCAGGAAATGAGCACATTCACCGAACAACAAAAAAGATACTCTTAAGTGAAACCCATGCCTACCAGGCCAGCACATCCAGATAGAAAAATAATTTCTCATCACCGATAAGAAAGGAACCGTCGTTCTTACATTCCCCTTATTCTGCGTAAAATATAAGCAGCTAAATATGTGGGACGGTATTTTGATTGTCACTGCGTAAGTTTCAAATCGAGGAAAAAAGGCTAGAATATACTAGTTACATGCCCGCGTGCAATAATACTATTTCTGCTTCAAATAAACATTGAACGTGTTGAGTTGAACACTTATATATCACCATTACATTGCCCAGAGCTGCTCAGAAAAGTTGAGTACAGTATACTTGGCTAACTGTATCAGGACCAATCTAAAGATTTCTTTGGTTGAGTGAAGCCAGTATAACAAGTCTTAGACTTTATGTACTAATTAAACGGTCTATAGCTGAACAGACATCAGTACCCCATATTGAAATGTTCAGTTACCATCATCTGTAAAGCCATAAGCTATTACAGAATGGGCCCAGAAATGTATATCATGCTTAACCACCAGTAACATGCAAGCCCCCCAATACACGTAAAGAGAAAAATCAAAGTGCACGACCACCAAGTGCATAACAAACTGCAGATTGCACCAACTAAATGGTGGACCAAATGCAAGCTGGGAGACTTGAACCTAAGACCTTCCAAACCAGAGCTCCAATACCGTATGTTAAGTTACCATCTGCCCTAATAGCTTAAGCTATTACAGAATAGACCCAAGGATGTATATCAAGCTTAAAAAAAAGGGCCCGTATGTATACCATATTCGTTTTCTGTTTTCATTTTCATAATTATCGTGCTCAGTTAGATAAAATGCTCCTGTCCTTTTATCATTTTCACCAAAAAAATTCAGCTACTTTTTCTTACATTGGGTTAAGTTTGGGTGAGGTGTTTTCAGTTTTTTTTCACTGTTTGAGTAATTTTACCCAAAACAAAAACAGAAAATGGTAAAAGTACACAAAAAAAAAAAGAATCTTTTTCATCATCATTGCAAAAAACAGAAAACGAATATGGTAAACGTACAGGCCCCTGGAATAAACTTACCTTTTGGGCCATGGGAAAACAATTTCACTAACGTGGAGGAACAACATTGCAACAACTGAGAACTGTGCTAAAGAGAAGCAACAGCTTGGCAATTAACCCTCTCGTACATATAGGGGTTTGCCACCGTCCAGATTTAGGACACTGTCCTCTTTATGTTGTAAGATGGTCGATTGGAGTCTTTGGATCTTATTTCTGATGGATGTGGTTTTCAGCAGCTGTGGTTTAGGGAGAAAGAGTTCCACAATAATCTCAAGCCAACCACATTGTTATCACATCAAAATTAATTGTATCTTCGAAATTTTTAAATTAGTATCCAAACAAGAATTGTACCTCTTTTGGATTTCAACAAGACCTTTTTTATATTTCCAGAATTAAATTAAAAACAATTAAAAGGCTAGCCAAACATAGCATTCTCTCATATGGAAGAAAGCCAACCACAAATGTCAATTTCTTTGCTTTCTCAGTTGCTTTCTGATTTAAATCTGCTGCTACTGTTGGAAAAATACTCATCATTTCAATATGCTGGGGTCTGTGTGGTGTAAAAACATAGTCCTAACATGGGTTAGAATTGTCATCCTTTGCAATATGCTGGGGCGCCTTTGATTTCCAGTCTGCTAGGCGTTTTACCAAAAGGACATTTCTAGATGGGGGCATGGGTTAGCGGACTCGATCATAAGGAAATTAGAAAACTTACTCAAAACACTGATTTACCGAGTCTAATAGGTCGAAACTAAGAGGCACCTATGGAACTTACCATGAAAAGAATGAAGCCTGGTAAATCTTACTGAAGTTTGTCAGAGAAGGATTTCTATTTTCAAAGTATTCCCAGATACATCAGAAGACTGGCAAAGAAACCTTCTCCATTTAACATACACAAGGCCGCCAAGAAAACATGATAGCCATTTTTTCAATCCCCTGACTTTAACTTCTATCAAAGGGATTAATACTTTCAAAATGAGATAATTGTGTAAACTACAGTTAAATACTTACAAAAACCATAATGAAGCTTCACTTGGTCTTAAGCAGGCCTCCAACTGAGGGAAGACATTTCGGGTCTACGAGGCGTTATTTGTGGACCACCATGGCCTAAGAAAAATACAACCATGAAATTATTCACCCCCATCGCAACAGATTGAAAGGTTAGACAGTGACCTCTAATAATAATGAAGCAGCTTTTCTACATGGAAAGATCACCTGATATTGTCACTCCAGCTGGAAGAGGGTTTACAACAGAGGACTGAAAACCGACATTATGAGGAGTCCTCTCAACAGGTGGCCGGAAATACCCTGGCACTGTAAATTCCATTAAGCTGTAATAAGCCTACATATCTCGATCGAGTAAAATACAAGTATAAAAGAAAGTGCGTGAAACTTAATCATGAATATCCTAGTGGATTCTTTATCTATGAAAAACTTGATATTTAAATATGTCTAACCTTCTGCAAACATAAAGCAACAGATTTCAGAGAAATTAGCTTCTAGAAGATGATTGCTAGAGGACATATGCACAAATCAGACAAAGTGATAATATCGCGCTGCGGACTAAGGCATGCTACTAGGTTTCTCAGAAAGGTCGTTGAAGGGGTTGAATTTCGAGGTGTCACTTCTCGTGTTATAATGACACTTTGATTTTTGTAAGGCTCTGTATTCACAACTTTGTTATCTGCGCTGCATCTAGTTGTGTTTTGAAGCTGAACCGTTATGATAGCAAACATATCCTTGTGGTCTGGGCACTATTTATAATATTGATTCTTTGCAGCCATGTAAGCCTGTAAAAGAAAAATCCTTTCCAGTTTTACCATGGGTGCTTCCTAAAAATTGAAGGCCATCTATAGAACTTTTCAAGGTGAGGTTGGCTGGTTTAAAGCGCTTCTCCAAGGAGAGGAGACTTACCTTGATCTACAGCACCTTATCCAGTATCCAGCAATTATGCATTTGTTTCTATGCCTAGATTAGCAGAAAAAAGACTCCAATCACCAAAGAGATTTTTTTGTGCATTGCCGATTAATCACAATTTGATCTCCTGCTCAATGAGGTGGTTTGCGCATTCAAAACCCAAACCTTCTTGTGGAATTCGGAATTGAAAGGGACTGAAGTTTGGAGAGAGATCACCACTGCTAAATATGGAGTAATTGGGGTGATTTTTCAACAAGGACGTTAGGTTGTCTTATGGTAAAGGACTACAGAGTAATATTTGAAATGAGGGACCTTTATCTGACAATCGAGCCAAATTTTGGCATTATACGTGATCCAGGGATACTCCTGTCAAAGATGTATATCCAGACCTTTCTTACATTGCACTTGAGTGTGATTCAGCCATAGATTTCTTTCTTCACCTTCTTTGAGGAAAGAGTTAACCACAATTTTCAAGACTAGGAATTATATTAACTTCACGAGTAGGAAATGGATTTTGTTGCTCAACTTTTCAGATTAACTGTATACTCTGAAGTACCATTATCAATACTTTGCACCAGGGGGCTGCACGGTGTTGATCCCTGGGAGGTCATCTAAAAACCAAAAGCGCTGAGACAGGTCGCTCTTTTTGCTTAGTGCACCACATCGGGACAGAGCCACACTCTGCAACATCTAAAAAGGAGGAATTTGCTATTGTCAAAATGGCTTGTTATAAAATCTTTGGCATCCCAGTTGGAGAGCGGCTGCTTTATGTCTTGGCAGTCTATTACGCAGCAAAAAAATAGGTGCCATTCCGATGGCCTCGTTAGGCCCCTTTGGGATGTGAACAGGTCTAGTTGAGGTATCTTTGTACATACACTTTCGAGACCTTGTAATTCTTTGAATGTTTTTACTAAAATATTTAGGAATTGCTTTTTTTCTCTTTGATCAACAAATTTGTCACAAAGAGAGACCCCAGAGCTCTTAAGCACGGACACCTCTCCTAAGTGGAGGTATGGTGTCCTAAACGGACGGACACCCCGACACCCTCCGGACACCGCCCGACACGTGTCGGACACGGCTCATCGGTGTCGGAATTTTTTTAATTTTTTTTTAATTTCCGACACCGTGTCGGACACTTCATCGACGAGTGTCGGACACGGCGTGGAGCAGTGTCTTACTATTTGGGGCCAATTTAAACGGATCTGGTGTTGCTGAAGCTAGTTGACGGAGATACCGAAGCCAACGGATCTGGGTTACAGTCGCCGAAGGAAGAGAAGCTAGCCGTTGTCGCCGTCGCCTGTCGTCATCGCCGGAGGTCTCGCCATCGTCGCTGGACTCCTCCGCCGCCATCGCTAACCCACAGGTTGTGGCGGTGCTGGAGCTTCTTTCCGTCATCCCTCCCGTCCTTCTCTTTTTTTCTTTTCTCCCTTTTCTTCTCCCGTTTCTGTCCTTCTCTTTTTCTCCCTTTTGTCCTCTGTTTCTGTCCTCTCTTTTTTATTTTCTCTCTTTTGTCCTCTTGTTTCTGTCCTTTTCCTTTTCTTCCTTTGTCCTCCCATTTCTTTCTTTTCTTTTTTTTTCCTTTTCTCCCTTTGTTGTTGCATTTTCAGTATATTAACTAAACAAATATTAATCAAATAAATTATAACTTATAGATTTTCATTATTATTTGTTATTTTAAATTGTGAAATATATTTGATATTTATTAAAAATATATATAATATAAAATATATTTAAAAAATAGCGGTGTCCTGCGGTGTCCAAAATCTGATTTTTTGGAAATTACGATGTCCGGTGTCGGTGTCGGACACCGACACCGTGTCCGTGTCCGTGTCCGTGCTACCTAGCCCCAGAGGAGAAGGAAAGGTGCCCAAGCCACGCCATAAACCAAATAAAACAGACAGCCCCACATCAAATCCACCTCAAACAGCTGACCCTATACTAAAATCATCCCTAAAGGCTAAACGGCCTCAGACGATCGTCCGAGTTCCTCCTTGTCCCAAAAAAATAAGAGGTTCAGAAAAGCAAAGAAGAAAGAAAGAAAGAAAGAAAGAAGGCAACAGAAGATTATTATATGATATACATCACATTATGTTGTCGTCCCTATATAATCCTCTTTTTCATTCATCCTATATTCCAATCTCCCTTCTTTTTGTTCCCCTCTTTCTTCCCTATAAGCAACAATATACTAAGAAAGGACCGCCATTTGAGCACAAACCCTGGTACACATGAAGTACGCGAGCAGGAACTCAATGTCTAAAAGCTATACAGAACAATCTAAAAAATTTAACAAGGAAGAGGACCATCCCCGCTAACAGACATCCAAGAACAAAAGGATCTCAAAACGACACGCTCCACATCTAAAACAGAAATATGCTTCCCAGATAGCACTAATACGTTCCAACCAAAGATACCATAAGGGGACAGTGTTCCAACAGGTAGGCCGTGAATTCTGTGGGCATCCTTGAGGTCAGCAATGAAGAATTTGGTGACAGATATTGGCATCACCCATTTACCACACAAATCAAAAAAATAAAAGACCTAACCTCTTGAGCCAAATGACAAGGTGATTTACAGGTTCCTCCGCACACAAGCACATAAGACTACCACCAACATTATCCTCTTCCTCTTTCTCAATTTGTCAAGAGTGAGAATTTTTTCCAAGCATAGAAAGCCCCTTCGGAGGTGCATTTGTTCTCCTTTCTTCTCTCAATCAGCTTTGCAAGAGAGAAGAGAGGCAAATCCCGTTTAGGGATTATTAAATGCAGTAGGGAGTCACAAAATCGTTTTTACCCACTGTCTGTTTTCTTCAGTTTTTGGATCTTTCATTCATTAAACAAAACTCAAAGCGCTGAATAAAATGGTGTGCCTTTTTTCTCACCTCTCATCACTCAGGCTGGGCCAAACAGCAACCTCTCGCACGAGCTTAGCTCTCACCTGAGGCACTCGCCTGGCTCACCTTTAACAACACTGGTTGGATCTTTTTTCTATTTTTCTTCAAAGGGTGTATCCAAGTTCATCAATTGGTTTTGTTTGATTCTTGATGATTCCTAACTGCTTTTTCTATCTTTGTCAATTGGTCTATGCAACCTGTGTACATGGACCACTCAATTGTTTGAGCAATTCTTCCGAGAAAAGGATGACAGGAATGCTTGGAATTCTCTAAGCTTGACTAAAACTTGGACATCCCCTTCACTTTGTTATATATAAAAGGTTGGAATATAATGATTGGAAATTTTCAAGCTTTGACTAAGATGACTGGGTATATCTTTCCCCCTGCTCAAAAAAGAAGTCCGACTAGAATATTTTGGAGTCTCACAAGCTCGAGAGAAAGGGATTTGACTTCATTCCCCCATTACGCTAATCAGCCTCTTCAATAAACAAAAAACACACAAGCCAGCCCATTGGAAGTTGGAATACCTAAGCCCACTCTTACTAGTATTCTTAACTCCTGAATAACCAAATATGCCAGTTCTTAACACGTAACATTAATGTAAATTAGCTTGTACACTGCCAGTGTTAACCTACGAGCCATAAGACGGTCACCCGAGTCAACTGAAAGTATATCACGGCTCATTTCAGAATACTTACGTATAATATGTATCTCTTACGTACCAGTAGGAAGCACATTACAGAGAGATAAGTGACATACCTTCTTGGGCAAAGGGAGGACCTGAAGATGATGAAGCTCTCCCTCCACTAATCCATACACCACGCTGATTATCGGCGTTAAATTCATTTGCGGGGACTCTCCACTGTTCATCACCAGCATATCGCCTTGAACCATCCGCATGGTTCGGTAATGAGTATGGAGGTGGGTATGGATGCTGAGGATGCTGCTGAACTGTGGACTTTGAATATGAGAAGTGACTAGATGGGGTTTGAGGAGGCAGGGCAGCATATGAAGCTCTTTGACTCAAGGATGCATTATCAGGTCGAAATTGCTGGTTCGGTTGAGAGGCTTGGGGATAGGCATAAACGTCATTATGTCCGTAATCCAATGGCCTCAAAGAAGTAAAGGCCGGAGGTTCTCGTGAGTTGCAGACTCCAGCTGGAACAAAACAAGGAGATTGCTGCAGATAAACTTCACTCCTGCCTGCAGTTTCAATATGGGCCCCGTGATGAGTATTTGCAGACAGTTGGACAAGTTGATTCCCCTGTAAGCAGAAGGAACGAATTAAAATCCAGCTATCTCTTTCATGCAAAAAAAATTCGACAACAGCAAGAAGTCTTACACTAGGTGTGCCATTTATTGATGGTTGAAATGGTTGCAACTGTTGAGGCATCATCGAAGGTGGAGGCTGTAATGACGGTTGTGGAAGTAATGAAGCTGGTGGGCCTGCAGGAGGCTGAAGAAGTGGATGTTGGTGTGATGGAGGCAGTGGCGGCGGTGGTGGAGGTGGAGACAATGGAGGAGGAAGTGGTGGGAGTGGGGCTGGAGAAGTCGGCAAAGGAGGAGTTGGAGGAGGGGAATCAAGAGGCAATGGGGGAGAACCTTCAGGTAGAGGGGGCAACTCGGTAGTTTTATCTGAACCTTCTTGCCATGAAACATCTGTTACCGATGGCTTTTCATCCTTTGGGTATCCAGACACATCTTCCATCTCAAGTTCACCATCGACCGCTTCCAAGATGCAGTGGCGCCTGTCACTTGGAGTAAACATACTTGTTTCAGTCTCTCCTGTTGCATGAGTCAACTCTAATGGTGATCTATCAGCACTTCCCTTATATGAACTGCATGGGAGATCATCTTCTTCTTCATCTTCTTGAAATGCATGAGAAGAAAAGAAACCAGGCAACTGAAATGTAGCATTGCTGAAAGAACAACAAATAGAATAACATTATCACAGCGTCCATTGACATGATTATAGCAACTCATATAAGATTGACAATATTAGATAAACATATACCGGTAGATCCAGTAAAAGATCCTACAGCTGAATATCACGGAAGAAAATATATCATCATATTTTAAATATATTCCTTATACAAGAAGAAATTGAAGCATATAAATTTCAACCATCACCATAGTATATAAAAATAACAGTGCGAACTCCATTTTGTGAATTCCAGCGGACCAAATTCCACGTCTTTCATCCTAACATGATACATACAATTACCAATGAAACAGCAGAAGGTTTTTTCCAAAAACTGAGGTTTATAAATTACAGACCTTCCATACTCGTCAACAAGCATGCCTTCCATCTCTCTAATCGGATCATCTACAGCCCGCTCAGCTCGAGATGGACGCTTAAGAAAAAACCCGGCAGCCGTGTCCTCATTTGTAACTCCAATGTCATCCATATAGCGACGAAGAAGAGAATCAGGAAAGATTTTTCTCTCAAGCCATAAACGCAAAACCTGAGGGATAGATCAATTCAATTTTTTTACCAAAAAGAACAAAAGCTCTCTTACCGAAAGTATAGGGAGAATTACCTTGAGACATTGACGACGATTCTCACGAGCACCGGCCCCAGGTGGAGCAGCGGCTCCCAAGAGACGAGGCAATGCCGCTTGAACAGTAGGAATATATGAGGCTCCAGCAATGCCTGAAAAACGGCCAACAAGGTACTCATGTTTATCGAGTATTCAGCCAGCCTCCTATTTTTCTAAGGCATGACAATTTAGAAATGATATTGGTGCACATATAATAGAATCAGACAAGACTTCCTAAAAAAACTTGCACCAATCATTCACTAAATATAAGGTCCACAAGACTTCCTATAAAAATAAATTCGCACAACAGACAATCGTAGTTCTTCGAGTTACACGAGACGACTGTGACATAGGCACTATCACAGAGAGAGATAATTACAATAAATGTGTGGGCAACAATAGAGGGGAAATGGGGCAGGAGCCATAACTAACATTGCTTGTGATGCACTTCTCATCCTACCTTTTTGACTATGCGAACACTGAGTGATTGAATCCACAAGAAAAAACAGGTCCACTCTCCGATGGAAACTAGCTTCAGATTCCAACTTCCGGATAAGAAGTTCCACAACCTGAATTCAAAAGACATGACAATATAAGTGCCATTAAAAAGCATGAGTCTTTACCAGAAAATAGCATTTTCTTAACTCTGCGAAAAGACTCAAAGCCTTGCTCTGTAGACTGTGATTCACTTCGAGCTAAATCTTTCATGCGATTAAAACAGAACCTCATCTATACTACAGGTATAATACTTTGAAAGATGAAACTTGGCAGCTTTCAAATAGAACATAACCACCTCAAAAATAGTAGAATAAAAGTTCCTAGGAAGACATAATTGTCGAATTTTAGCCATTTGTAACTTCCACAACCACTTCAAAAGTCACTTTCTACCAACAAAACATTTATGTCCTTCATTTACTTTTGCTCTTTATCAAAAAGAGGATATTTTAGTAAGGTGAATACCCATTATTATATATATCTGCAATGAGTGGGTCCCAGTGTCCAACTCTCCATTCACCCTTCTCTCCCTCGTTCTTTCGAATTTGCAACTCATGGCAGGCTGCAATCTCAACCCTTCATATATATCACACATATTAAAAAAGAGATGGTCACAATTATGGTGGAGTCCATAATCATGAATCAAAGCCAAGGCAGATAAATAAAAAAAAACCTCTCAATTAACCTCAAGTTGTTAATGCTAAATAATATAACTTCCAATTCATCTCAGCTTGGAACAGAAAAGAAAGGGAAAGAAAATTCTTCATAAAAATCTCAATTTCAAGTTGAGCATGTGGAGTCGCCACCTAGGTGGCCGCAATCGACCGCGAAGCTCACCTCGTCCAACTCATCAATGACTAACCAAACACCTAAAAAACACCTAGTCTTCGCGATGCCTGTGAAACTTTAAGCATCGTCTCATTGACTGATTCATTTTACAGATATGACTGTGCTGGTGTGAAAATCCCAAAGTATCAAACAAATGGGAAGCAATTCTTGAGTACATGCATCTAAGTTCAGAGGTACCACTAAAGTGAATGAGTCCGTCCGTTAGTAATGAATAGATGGAAGAGGTCTAGGGCATTCCATCCGCTAATGTGATTCCCTCCAGTTCCATAGATCAATGCTTTGAAGGGAGGTGTATACAGGTTCCTTAAAGGGGAACGCCAACAATTCAAGGGAACTGCTGCTAAATACTCAGTCGAGTCTTCTAATACAGAGCTTAGTTGCAGGAAACTCCTCATATGGTGACGCTTCTCTCTTTTGCGATCCCAAGTTAGGAGCTCCATGGGATCTCATCCCAAGCTCATATGGGAACTCGATCCCGTCAACTGGACAAAGATGCATGGAACAAGTGAGAGAGTACTTGAAAATCAAGCCTTTTTCGACCCAATTCCTTGTTTCTCTCTTCCTTCAACTCCATAAAACCTCCTTATTTGTTTGCTCTCTCCCTCCCCCTTCCCCCTCTCCCTCTCTCGCTCGCTCGTAAACTATATTCAGCAAATGGTAATACTCTTTTACGCATTTATTTATTCAAGCCACTCCCAACCTTAGATTCTTTCAGGTGCTTACGCTCCCCCGCTCCAGCTTTGTGCAACTAAGATACATAGTACCAAGGACCTTCAAATCAGTTGGTTCGACTCTTTAAAGCAGAAAGTTATGCGAAGCATTATTCGGGTCTCCATCATGACGACACTTAAAAAGGTGATACGGGATCTCATAGTAGATGTCAAATTTCAGGGGTTAAGAGCATCACGAAGCTTATAGATCAACTGATCACGGTTTAGATGCTTCAAACGGTAGAACTGTCCTCTCTAGTGCAGTCAATAACGAGGACAGAAAATTTGGTAATGAAACTGTCCCATATGATTTCTCTCAACCTGTTGAGCAGATGGATCACCTCTGAGATTGTAATCAATGATAGTCTAAGCTGCCGAGACTTCTGAGTGGGTTCTTTCTCAAATAGATGAGGTGAGTGAGGCTGTGAGCATTTCTATTAATCAACATATGGATAGCCTTATTTAAGGAGATTAAGTCTGAGAAATGCCCAAATGATGTCATGGATGGTAGTTCTAAGGGGCTCTGATGGGGCCGATTTTCGGGGAAGGTGACAAACAAACTGTCTAAAATGAGGTTAACTGCTTTAACATAGAACATGAATTCGAATGCTTCGGTGCAGAAAGGAGTTGTGAAACTCTCTCTTCAAGGATGGAATCCGGACTTGGTTCTTTGAAAGAAAATAAATTAAGAGATATCACCGAATTTTGATTGGTGGAGCATCAGGAGGTCTGCTAGTAACGTGAGATACAAGAGTTCTTCTAAAGACTGACGTGATTATTGGAAGGCATTCAGTTTCAGTTGTATTCTTCGTGGTAGAAAATGGTTCTCGTGGGCTTTCTTAGGTGTATGGTCCATATAATGCATTAACGAGAAGAGATGTATGTTGTGGATATAGGAGAGGTACAAAATTGATGGTCCTCACCATGGTGTATCACGGGTGATTTTAATGTTAACCATTACCCTTTTGGGAAGTAGGCTGCAGTAGGTCTCTTCGGCTGATGATGAAGTTCTCTAATTTCATTCATACTGTTGGAGACAGGACAATTCACTTGGTCTGAAAACCATGTGGTCCGTATTCTCCCATGTGGACATATATTTATTAACATCAGATCGGAAGGAAAATTGCTCAGTTAGGGACTTCAATGCCATCCCGCACGCAGCCAAGGCCCCGGTGGGACCTCGGTTGGCCACACAAACTTACTCACACTGAATAGGGCAATAAACATGCAGACAGACTTCACGTAATTAATCTCATGATATTTGCATAGTTGGTGGAATGACCTAGCAAAAAACAATGTTATCCCATGCTTTTCATGTTGCAAAGGCTCTGCTATAAAAGTCAGACCAGATAAACAATGGGGAAAATTGACAAATAGATGCTCAATTCATGTATGCAATGTAGTGGGTCCACCTAAAAAGAACGTCAGAACAACACTGACAGTATCAGTGATGGAAATCCTTTATGCTCGTTTACAAGGTAATACAGATGGAATCATAGAAACAGAGCATGCAATAAGTTCTCATTAATTTTTCCCTGCCCTTGTATATATGCACTTAATGACAAACTCTAAGTAGATTATAACAATAAGAATGCAGAAACAAAATGTAACTATAAGCTATACAACGAAATGGAAAACCTATTGACCAACAAGACCACGAATAGAGAAAGTAGGTAGAAAGTTAATATACAGTTACCTCATTGGCAATGCCATACTTTGCACAATCAATTGCAAGACGGGTTGCACGTCCAATACTTTCTTTAGTCCTTGACAGTGTCTCTATCATTCCTTCAAAAGCGTCACGAGCAACAGCCGCCTCAGTACCACCACTAAGCTCACCGCCAGCATTACGGTGACCAGAACTGACTCTTCTCTCCTCTAATTCTTCAGTGTCGGGATAATTATTCAGCGGAAAGTCATGAATATGAGATGGTGGAGATGCTAAAGAAGTGTGCGGATGATATCCTTGCACATCCGGCGGAATAGACTGATTAGGGGAGACAGGACTCCCACCAACTACGTCAGTAGCAGGGACCAAAACAGAGTTAAGATACCCATGAGCAAAACTTTGTGTCTGAGCTTCTCTTCTTTTAGCCTGAGCCACGGCAATAAGATGCTTCATGGACAAATCGGATTCTGCAATCTTTGAATCGATAAATGAATTTGTTTTGTCATCTGTACCAGCTTCCAGCCTATGGTTCAGCAGTTGATAAATTGAAGGGCATCAGAAACATGAATAGACACACTAAAAGAGCCATAATAGTAGTTTCTAACGTACCTTTCTCCAGCTGAGAAATTATGCTCTGTCGACTTAGCCGCAACAAGGATACTGTCATTCAGCCTTAAACTCGATTTTGGAGTAGTAGTTTTCTGTCTCTCCAAGACTGTCTTGCTTCTTTCGGTTGCTTGATTTTGATAATGGTTGAAGCTATCAAATGCAACACCCGAGCCTTTATGAGACCCAGCTTGAGCCTTTTTCTGACCAACGTTGCCAGATACCTTACCTAAAAGCTTATTGTGTTTCAGTTGTTCAACTACCGTCTTGGCAGCAACAAACGACAAGGGAGACTTTACAGGAGATGCCCTCTCCAATTTAGTCTCCATGGAAGATGCTTTCGCAGAATCAATTTTCCCAGGACTCGCTACTTTCCTATGCCGCTCAACATATTTCTGAGCAGCAAGAAATGATGAGGGACTCTTTCCAGGAGATGTCAACTCCAATTTGACCTCCTTGGAAGATCCTTTGTCAGGATCAATTTTCCCAGGACTAGAAGAGATATCAGTCGCTACTTTTCTATGCCTCTCAACATTTTTCTGAGGAGAAACAACTAACGAAGGAGACTTTCCAGGAGATATCAACTCCACTTTAACCTCCTTGGAAGATACTTTCTCAGAATCAGTTTCCCCAGGACTACGAGAGAAACGACCAGTGACTAATTTTCTATGCCTATCAACATTTTTCTGAAAATTAGGTGACAATGCCTGTTGAGATGATACCATCTCCTTTGAAGCGCCATTCTCGACTCTACCTGAATCTCTTACACTTTGTTGATCAGGAACAGAACCTTCACCATGTACAGTGGTGGACTTGAAAGATTCTGTGGCACGTGAAGATGCATCAACCTTTCTGGCAGAGCCTCCACGTACACTCGTACGATCAGAGGTAGACCTATCACCATGTACCACGGCGTGTTTAATAGAATCTATAGCACGTGCAGGCGCATCAAGCTTTCGTGCCGAACCACCATGTACTGGTGTCTTGGGCTTTTGATCATCGTCTTCGTCAAACATGCGAACAGCTCTCCGCTTAGTATGTAGTTGAGTGTGTGGAGATTTAACTTTATCAAAACGTGGGGAGTCATATACATGAGGAATAGAATTTTTTTCTGATTTTTTCTCCAGGGCTGGACGTTGTCGTTTTGCGGGCGGCAGAATGTCTTCATCACCATGAACATCCAGATCACAACTATCTTTCACCCGTGATACAGATCTATTGATTTCTGCATTACCTGGCTTGATATCAGGAACGTCAGTTCTTCTCTTCGTTTTCACAGACCCTTTGGCGGCATCACCTGCAAAATCTGCAAATTTGGACCTTTTAACAGAATGTGAGACTTCTTTAGTTGCCAAGCTATGCTTACCATCTCCCAGTTGACCCCTCATTTTTCTGCCAGAAAGTTCATCCTTATCCAGCTCCTTCAAACCATTTCGAGGCTCCTTCCCGAAATCATCTGCCATCTCAGAATGCATCTTATCTTTCAGCATTGTTTTTGCTTTCTTACCACTGATGACATCTAGATCTGACTTCACATCATCTGGATGTGAATCCTTCATACGGCCACCTGGTGTCATTCTCCGTATTCCATCCTTGACATGCTGATTAGATTCACGGAGATCGGCTTGACCGCCAGAACTATCAGGTTTTCTCTTTGACCCTGTCACCACCTTCTTTGACATGCGTCCATTTGTTATAACCTTTTGTCCACCATCAGACTGCTTAGCATGAACCGATGCCACCAAAGGTGAAGAACTAACACCGAGACCAGTAACCCTGCCACTAGAGTAGCCTCCTTCTGCATCAGACGTACATACTTCCTCCTCCTTTGGAGGATTAGTACTGTCCATGGAGACTTTATTCCTTTTTGTGAATGAGCAGCGTTCTAATCCAGAGCCATGATCCCCGTGGACAATCGTCTCGGTTTCTTCATCTGGTCCATCTGTTCCAATCCCATCTTTCGAGTCACAGTCTACATTATCATCCACCAACCCATCAACAGAGGGAGTCTCAGACCCAAAAGCTGATCGATCAGAATCATCCCTCAAACCACTTGACGTTATTCCCTCTAACTCCTCAAATGCTTTACAGATTTCCTTGACAGCTGGGGCGAAATATTTGACTGTCTTACCTTGGCAGCGAGCTAACAACTTATTTTTTGCATCATTAGTAAATGCCTGGATATCAGCTGGAGCTACAAAAGCTCTGTCGCAAAGGGGAAATTTAAAAACTAAAATCAGTAACTACTAGTTTTGTACAAAAAAAAGAAAACTAGCAACATCTATACCACTTATTAAGGGAAAATATGACTCGTGTAACACCTTCTTGGTGTTACATAAATACCAACTTAGGATGATGACATTTGGCATAACAAGAGAATTGTTAAAAAATTATAAAAAATAAAAACTTAAATAGTAAATAACCATTTTAAGGCCATGTTTGATTTTCACATTTTAAAACAATCATATATCATACTTGATTTTTTAACAAATTTTAATTTAGTAACTTTATTTTTGCTCTTCATAATTTAAAATTCATTAACAAATAAAGGCAAATTATTATATTCTAAAGGTCAAGCTTAATAGTATAGAAATATTATAATACTAACTTCGTATTTACACAAGCATCACATGCGCTACGATAGCTCGTTTTAAAAAAAATGGCAAAGAAAAATGAAGCGAATATTCGTTATTTTTAAGTGTTCCAAAATTAATAGATAACATTTAAAAACCTTCCATCGTTAATTGAATAGGTAAAAGGAAAGATCAGTTGATAGATCCAACACAATGTATCACATATTCAGCAGTGAGGTAGTGTTACATATAGAATGACAAGTAGCAACAGCAATTGTAAAACACGACTAGCTTTCTCTTACAATTACCATTAAAACCCACATCATTCCAATGTTTATTATTGTAACTAATACCATAAGAAACACTAAGTATTGAGAATCACAACTTCTACAATTCTTGGGCATAGCGAATCTGGATCCTTAGGGTTCTGCGTACACGCATTGCTTTAATTCTTCTGACAAACATACTCGACCAGAGTCATTATGAAGAACACTAACTAAAGAAACTTAACTCCAAGAGTTCCGTTTTTTCCTTTGGTTAAAAATACACTGTATATGAGTACTTCAGTTAACGGAGAAACTTGTCCACCAAATTATTTTGAGCAACATAGCCCCCTGAACATAACTAGAACTAAAAGTTCCAAAATCAGTAAGATGATAGTTAAGGGCCAACCGCACTCCCTCGGATAAATCTGATTCTCTCCATCTACATGCACCACATGAGGCATAGGGCCTACATTCCACAACTGAAACCTCGGGAGCATCTATTTAACCATTTTGACACGCCAAGATGAAACAAAAACCGAACACATGATGCAGTCATTAGACACCTTTAACAAGCATAACTAAACACTATCTTCAAAAAGTTTGATTTAAAGATCGGATGTACCTAAGATCTTGCATTAGAATTACCATACAAGCAAGGTTTCATACAAAGGGACAATTTGAAAGGACTTCTCAACATTATAAAAAGGCCTTCCAGAAAAAAACCGTTGTAAGAGCAACAAATGATGAGCAAGTCCTACCCACCGATAGTTTCGAGTAGTGTTTAAACGATAAAGACATCTGGAACCAACTCCAAGCCACTTCATCTAAAATGCCTTCCTGGGACCATAACGGCTTCCACTAATAACTTCTCTGACAACCATATATTATTGAAAGCCCTTTCTAGACTAAATCGCTTAATTTATATTGAGAAGCCTTGCAACGAGCACCCCCAGACACTAACTCATCTTTTCATATGTATTTTGTACTTCAGTAGTTTTGTACACCTTAGAAGTGGGTGCAAGTTGGGCTGGCTGCATCAAAGAATTTGCTTAGGTAACTGGGGACATGTTTGGTAGGCTTCCTATAAACCCTCCACTAATGTCCTTTCCTGTGAAAATCGACCAGGGCACTGACTTCTTGTATCAAGCATTTACTTTGATGCTTTACATGTTAGATTCACTGAAGTCTCAACAGAAGTCTTAGACTCAAACTTTATTCCCCAAACTGTTGGCCTCTAATTCTTCTCAGCCTCTAATTCTTCTCAGCCCCACAAAACCTATAAATACCCCATTTTCTCCGTTTATGCTGAAATACAAATATATGTTTCTTCTTTCTCTATGTTCTGATTACAAGTAATGCACAGAAGGGACCATGTCAATATCCACACATACTACAGTTTATCTTATGTGTAATCCTCAAGACTCCTTTGATCTTGTTAGTCCTCGCAGTCTTTCAACACGGCTTACATATCTGTACGTATATTGGGTATGGACATATCCTTGCTATTTTCATACTTCGAACTCATACATCGCCACTTTCCGTCCATTTTATAATCATCAAGCAATAAGTGCTAATATACTTTGGAGAATGCCTATCAAGCACACATCCACATAACGTAACATAGTTTAAAGTCTAAAGAGATCAGAGGGTACCAAAAAAAGAAAATTGATACATAAATTAGTCAGGACTAATATTACTGCATATGTAAAACACACACTAACTGATATAATTTCACCCTCCAACATAGTTGTGTTCTCTTCTGTTGTCAAAACCAATTCTATTGAATGCTCCACTAAGTTAAAAAGGGTTCATAAATAACATACTAAAAATAAGCTGTCATTTACTGAACATGAAGAAACGGGAAAAATTAAAGTAACATCAAAATCACTTACATCTCTTCCGTACCGAAGAACTGTACAAAATATTTCTTAGGGTCAGGGGGTCGCTTCCAATCTTCAGGTTTGCTAATCTGGAAAAATTCAGAGCCCAAAACAAGCCTTGTAAACATACCAAATATCAAACTACTGTAATGCAAAAACATAACAAACCAAGATATTAAAGCCCTAATAAACATCCACTCGCTCAGGAGTCAAGAGCTCAAATAACAAGCTTAGGAACGAAACTCAACACGCAGTAATTCTTGGATACAGCTAAAAAACAAAATTGCGTTTGCAAAAGCTGATACTGAAATGCCCTTGCTACAACCCACAGAACAGAAAAGAAACTGCAGAATTGTGGTCCATAAATTAGACAGGCACATTCTTCAAATTGGTTCACAGTCTTTGAAGGAACATTTAGGAGAGGTAACGCAGTAATCATTTAAATAGAACATTCCACAAATACTCTCTTTCTATTTTTTCAATTTGGAAGTAAAGGCACTTCGAGAGAAAACTCTGTCAACGTCAAACAGAAACACTACTTGGAGCTATATAAGTGTGTCAAACACTCGTCGAATAATTTATTTCATATATTTTCTAGCTTCAAAAACTTAATAAAGCTTCTTAGACACTAGTTCTCTTTCTTAGTTAAAAGAAAATCCCATAGGCGATGCAGCGTATGCACAATTAGAATCCACAGCTTCCAACAATCAGAGCAGGGCGTCAACAGTTGCTACCTTGTACTTCTTTTCCCAGCCAAGAGGGCTTCATACTGAACATAACAATCAATCCTTTTCAATTATCTCTCCCTTTCTCAAGTCACCAAAGCTTGTTTTCCCAGACCCACTCGCTCATCTTCAGCAGCCTGGAAAGAGAGCCCCAGAAACTTGCCCAAGTCACCCTTCACCATATCCAAAACCTG
Organism: Escallonia herrerae; assembly: GCA_033070095.1. NCBI lineage: Eukaryota > Viridiplantae > Streptophyta > Magnoliopsida > Escalloniales > Escalloniaceae > Escallonia > Escallonia herrerae. The sequence continues at coordinate 168,474 of JAVXUP010001257.1, forward strand.
GGCCTCCACCTCTTCTCAGCACTTGAAAAATCTTACTGTCCATAGAAATCTAGCAACCAAAGGGATCCAAACCCCCAGAGTAATCATCTTCCTCAGCAAAATCAGGAGCTTCAGACCTAATCAAAGAATTCAACCCCCCTGCAAGACTGAAATCCATGAGCGCCAATCCACTCCTGATCCCGTCCCTTGCTCTCCCCCCACCCCCACCACCCAAAAAAAAAGTGGCCTGCCCACAAACTCCTCTAACATTGACCCACGATCTCTGGCTTTTCTAAGCAGTAGTTAAAAAATTTCGACCTTACCTCTGACCTAGCTTACCCTCCACACTCCGCGCCCGGAATGTGGGCAGCGGAGTAATTAGAGCCAGGAGTCCTAACTAGCGATCATAATATCCACTGATCTCCTTCCAGATCACATCTAAAATGGCCCTCTACCACAGAAATCACAGCCCCAATCGCCTCCGCTAAGCATTATTCGGAAAACAGATCTCTCAAATCCTAGAATCGCAAACCAGACTAACTCTTTTTGTACAAAAAAATCAGATGTCTTATCCAACTTGGGTACTTTTCAAGATGATGAAACGCTTCTCTTAGAGCAGTGCCCAGAATAAGAACCACCAAATAAATAAATCAAAGTTTCTTTATAAAAATTTCACCATGGATAACAGGCCATTTTTTTAAAAAAAAAGTGACTAATTTTCACAAAATAAATTTATCGTATATATTTGTCTTACAATATTTTTATATGTTTGATAGTAGTTAAAGTAGCATTCCATAATCACTGGTGTAAATTTATCCTTCAAACTCTTTATATATAAAAGCTTAAGTAACTGATAAAAGTTACAGATATGTATTAGATGACTTTATAACTCTGTGTTGAGTGAATCACTAAAAATAAATACATACATATGCCTGTACTTATCTATGTTGTGTATCAACCTCGGTCCACCCAAAGGTAGAAACCTCAAATCAATTAGTAAGATGACACATAAACCAATTAAATCCACAGAGATTGGTAATTGAGGCTTTTCGATGCCGTGCTTGCGTAATGTTTATGATTTCTTAATTTAAAGGTGTTCCAAATCCGTATTAGTAGATGAACAAAACACAGACCAGGTACCAATCAAATCCGTATACTAATTACTAACTAGTAACACATCACAGCATAATTTAGCAAACAAGTAAACAAAGAAAACAAGCACACACTGCCGTCCTTTGCACGTACAAACCTAATTTTATATGTTTCAATAGGTGTGGTCAAGATGAAAAAGACTAACAGAAGTTAGAGCCCTCGCAGCCTTAATAACCTCCACTAAACATGGTTCGAAAGAAGATCTTTTAAACCTATTTCGATCTTTTAAACCTAGGATTACAAACTAAAGGAATTCTAGTAAATAAGTAGTATGTGCCATCCAACTTGGGTACATTTTAAGACGTCGAAGCGCTTATTCAGAACCTCACCCAGAGTGAGATCAAACCAAATGGATAAATTTCTTTTCCTTTCTTTACAAAAAACTCAACATCCATACCTGACAATACTTTTAAAATGACAATTTTGGCAGAGATAATATAAAGATAGTTATCAAGCATGTGTCTTACAATAAGTACACATATTTGACAGTAATAAAAGTAGCATTGCATAAAGACTTGTCTATCTTTATCCTGAAAAAACATGCTTCTTGTATAAGGCTTGCATACGTATATGTTGTCTGCCTTGATGCCCTTAATGGAACCTCAACTCACAAATCCAAATAGGACTCCTGCAGAGTGATTGGCTATTGAGGCAGTATATCGTACTTGCCATTCGTAGAGACGCCAGTGATATTTTAAGCCACATTACTAGATGAACAGAAGTATGGACCAGATTCCAATCCATTTAGCACACTAATCACAAACTACTACCACATTATAACATAAATTTAGCACATAGGTCAACAAAGAAAACAAGCACACCCCTACTTTGTGCTGTCTGTGTGCGCGAGCGTCGGCCTTTATAGAGAAGTTTAACCTATTGTAGTAAGTCTCAATTGGTAAGATCAACATGAAAGACGGGCATGAAATCGAGTACAAGGAGAAACTGTAGCAAGACAACACACCTTGGCAGGCCAGGCGGGGAAGCCCTTGACCTTGGCGAGGACGAGATCGCCGAGGCGCAGCTCCTTCTTCGCCTTGGTTCTCGCTCCACGTTTACGCCCTGGAGCCATGGCGTTAATCTAAGCCTAAGCAAAATCTATATCTTCTTCGTCTTCTTCAGGGCCGATCGAACTAAAACCCTAGACAATCGCGGCGGCGGCGGCGGCTTGGCCGGCGGTAGGGGATTCCGGCGACGGGTAGAGTTAGGGCATCGGAACGGGCGGAGGGTATAAAGGGATGAGACGGTTTCGAGGGGGATTTGAGTGCAGAGATGTTAAGCCGTGTACAAAGGGATTGAGGCGGTCGAACAGAGTGATTTTTGTGTATGCAGAGAGAAAAGTTTTTCTTTTTTTCCTTCTACCGAGGGTTAGAGAGAAGACACAATGGTAATTTGCGTTTTTTTTTTTATTTTTTCTTTTTCAATAGTTATTTTAACTTTCACGTTTGCTTGAATAAATTCTTATTGTATCAACAACAAATATTGGAAAGAGATTTTTTTTTTTTAGTTAATAAGAAAGTAACATAAACTGAAAGTTAAGAATATGTTACAGACATAGGCTAACGTCATTCTAGCCATGACATCCTCGTGGCTTACAAATATACACAGGAGTAATAGCAAAACCATCATATTTATGTTTGCTCAAATAAAAACAGGTAGAAACAAATGACTAAGCAGATAAAAGGATTTTACTTAACTAGTAAGTGGTTCTTGTATTTGAGCTTGGCACACAGACTTAGAGTACAAGCTTCATGTAAAATACATGATGCCACATTATGTACATCAAAAGAGTAGAAGCCTGACAAAATAGAGTAAAAGTCGTACATGATCGGTGTTACCATATCCAGTATGTCAGTAGCGTCAGACAACTGGTGGGGCGAGGAGGGGAGAATGTTTTAAAAGCTTAAATTACCTTCTATCTCAAAGCTAGTGCCATGAGAAAGGCAAGCGATCCACGAGACAAGAGTTATGAGTTGGTCAAATTTTACAATACAGATAAATTTCTTAAAAAGATACGTCGAAGACTTCGGGGTGGGGTAGCTGTGGCACTAGCGGTGGCGGTGGCAGCGGCGACTGTAACATCCCGAACATAAGGAACTTCATTGCCCCAAACTCCCGAACGTTAACCTACCGAATTATATCAAACCTGTCAAATATGTTCACTAACACATATTCCAAATCATTTAATTCAACATCAACTCATATTTTTCAAAATACTAGATTACAACCGCTTAACTTAAACTATTATAACTTAGGTCCTTCGCAATCCAAATTTCTAAGAACAAATTAACAGTACCGATCCGCGCAGGGGTCTTACTATACAGTAGTGTGGGCTCACCAGAATCTCACACAACTTTATCCCATTCCCAAACGTATTGTCGCTGATCATCACCTGTAGAAAGGAGTCAAACGAAGGGTGAGCTTTTTAAAAGCTCAATAAGGTCATACAAGGACTACCAAAAGAATTACAAAACGATCGATAATGATTTTTGAATACTTCAAACAATCTGAACAGCTCAATAATTTTCAAAATGATCAAAAGCAATCAGAAAGAGATACGAAAATAATAATAACAATTCTGACTGTTTTCAAAACGATCAGTAAAAGATCTCTTCTAAAGTCATCATTTCTAAAATACAATGAAGATTTCTCAAGGGATTTCAACACAAGCACAAATAATTCAGATAATACTTTTCAGTCATTTCTGTAACAGTCACGATAATATATTGTGCAGATAAAATAAAAAATCAACGTTGATCCTGGTCGGTCGCGATGCCATTCAGGCAAAGCCGTACACTTGCATGATGTATCATAATATAAGCCTGCTTCCTATAGGAAGCAGCAACAATCCAGCCTTATACCGCCTCCTCACAGAACGGATATCCAGGTCAATACAAAAATTAACAATATCAATAAGCATTCAGATAAACTCAAATCAACGAAATCAACTCGGTACTAATAACAATAAACATACTGATATAAGTTATCATTCAGAATTTCAGAAGAAAAATCACAAATAAACAGCAAAAACAATTGTGAATCCTTATCAAATTTAGGCACAACAATTCAGAAGAATAGATACAAATAATTATCAAATTTGCTCAGCATGCAATAACAGGCGAGCATTATAAGATTTTCAAATAATCGATTCAGGTTCAATATTGGAGTTTTCTGGGTAATAACATGCTGGTGTCAATACATATTTCAGAGTTCGACATTAGTCATAAGTAAATCAAAGAAGTACTTACAAGCATAAGTTATCAAATTAAGGGTTCGGACGAAAGTTTTTATCCAGGGTTCAGATAGAATCTTTTACCTGGATCAGCAGCTAAATTATCCTAACCAGAAGTCTTTAGATTTAACCTAAACGGAATGATCAAATCATTATAACACAACCTACAGTACAATATTATAACTTCATACGAATTCACACATACTCTCAAAATGAACCTCCCTCACCGGGTATGTAAAATTATCAAAATGCCCCTCTCAGATTTAAATCACTAAAACGGCCTTCCCGAAAGTAAAACCGCTAAAATAACCTTACTATATGAATTTACCCCAAAACATCTTTTCTGTTAAAATTAAAATACCCCTTTCAGAGTGGCAAATTACTAAAATACCCCCTGGGGGTTCCCACCTCCTGAAAAATCTCAAAAATACATTGAAACACTATTTAAGCATCTTAAAATAATTTTCTGTATAAAAGTATTTTAAAAAAAATTTGTCCAAAAATTCCAAATCGGTGTCCTGACCGAGCTTTCAGAAACCAGTTTCGCTAAAAATATCTTTCAGTCTCGGAATGGCACAAAATTTTAGATACTCCATCATATCAGTAAAATAAGGTTTCCATAAAATTTTTAGATTAAAATATATTGGTTTGCTATGCTAAATAATTATATAATTCTTTTTAACCGATACTCTAAATTAGCGCCCTTTGCAGACACCAAAAATTCCAAAATAATTCCAGGTTGTAGGTCTCGTATATATAATAGGGATTACTGTTATGTACTTTGTCCAAATAAAATTGTAAACATGTTTTAGAAATTTGTAAAGAAACTACTGGAATAATATTTTCTTTAACGACATTTATACTTACTATTCAAATTAGAGCACACACCAAAACATACTAGTTGCACACACTCATCTTCCTCCTTCAGTCAGCCGAGACCCACTTCACTCACATAGCTCACAAACACACTCCAATCATCTAAACACATTCCAATACCTAAAAACATAATCTAACATAACTAATTACAAAATTCACACACTTATACACATAATCCACACCCAATCTTTCACCCAAAAGCACTCAAGCATACACATCAACATCATGGCAGCACAACCATATTCATGGCACTTACACCCACTTTACAGTGCCCAAAAATGCACACCAAACCCGTAAACAAACACTAGAACGCACATACTAGAGATTTGAGGATACCTTTGAAAAAAGGGCTCGAATTCCCTCTTTTTTTCCTGTTTTTCCCTCTTCCGGCAGCTACCCTGTTCTTCCCTGTTTAGTGTTCTCCGTTACTGTTTTGTTATTTATGTTTTCATCCCCAAAAGTTTCCTCTTTTTTTCTTAAGACTTATCCCCCAACTTTTGTTTATAATATAAATTCATTAGTCATTAACTTGGAAGTAGGAGGTGGCATCTTCTTACACCTATTTTTCTTAAAAATTGACACATAAGGCATAATTTTTAAAAATTGCAAAATAGCCCCTCAAGTTTTCAAATTTTACAAAATGGTCCTAAAAATCGTAGAATTTACATTTTTGCCCCAAAACTCTCCTAATCTTTATTAATCAAATTAAATGTCACTAAAGCATACAATATCACTCATTTTATTATTTTTCATCACTAAAAATATTAATTACATTTATGCCCCCAAAGTTTTCAAAAATTACAAAAAATTCCCAAAATTCTTTTCAGTTTCGATACTCGACTAATACCCGAGTATTACTCAAATTTAACGCACATTTATTTTTCGGGTCTCCGATAGTCATTTTAAATCTCTCCCAAAGTTCGGGATATTACTTAATTAGATTGGAACCGAATGCACCGATTTCTACTCCTTGTGTTTATTATCCACCCAACTGCTCTTGGTCCTCATTATGGACTGGATCTCCCTAAGCTCCAATACTCATCTAGTACTTCACTATATGGATTTGGGGGAAATGAGGGCGACCCAACGGAATGGCAATTTGGGATTTCCTTGCAATACAACGACTCGTACAGGACCGAATCGTGCAAGAAGGGTGAAGTGAGCGGCGGCTTATGCAGGTTTGCTGTCTTAGATCAATCCTTTGCTTGCATATGTCATAATAGCATGAATACTAGCCACAGTTGTTATGGTAGAGGTTAGTCTTAAGAGAACAAAATTTTCTTTCCACTATATGTTTTCTTCTCTTCACTCTGGTTCTTGCCTTCTTTTGTCAACTAATATCACTAATATTTTCATCTCAACTGATTAGGATATGCTTGCAACACATTTTTTAATTGTTGTATTTTTCCTAATGATTCTTAAATATGTTTTTTCACATGTCAAGCCTAAGAACCAAAAGCAATCAGCAATGTAACGCCTGAATTTATTTACGGAGCATTAATGCTAAATACACAGAGATCAGATCCAAACAAAACAATAACGAAAGTCTCCCAATCGAAATCAGATAACCTTAAAATTAGAAAAACGAAGTCAGAAAAAAAATCTTAAATCTTTTTCATAAATCTCCCAAACGGTCAATCAAAGCATATACTAATAATTTTCAAAAATACATCAATATCGACATAGGGGCCCAAAGCTTTTATACAATCAAAAATTTCTCCAACATAGAGTTTCAAAACGAAATCTAAGTAATACCAACTTGTATTGATTACACTTAATGTCAATACTAACTCTGAAATAAGGCAACTAACTCTTGGTCACACAGCTAGTCCTTCGAATCCGAAATCCCACCTACTAATCACCTGAAAGGAAAAATATTAAGGGAATGAGCCAAATGCCCAGCAAGGTCGCTCAAAGGACCAATAAGTCGGAAACCAAAAAATATTTGAGAAACAAAATTTTAAAAGTGCCAAATTTGTTTTAACGGAACAGATAATCAAACTAGATTTCGAATGTCAAAACATTTATGAATACAAAGACAGACACAAAGGTTCCAACAGAATAGACATCAAACACAATTTCAAATGTCAAATTATATCTGAAAGACAGTGTTTCAAAGGCACACCAATTTCGACTGAATAAAGGTCAGACCAAATATCAAATATCAAAATATATATGAGTACGGAGACAGACGCTATCGGACCAAATATCAAATATCTAAATATATCTGAATACGAAAACAAACAATATCGAACCAAATATCAAATGTCTAAATATATCTGAATACAGAAATAGACACTGGAGACCAAATATCAAATGTCAAAACATATATGAGTTCAGAAACAGACACTACCGGACCATATATCAAATGTCAGAATATATCTGAATACGGAAACAAACACTAGATACTAAATATCAAATGTCAAAATATATATGAGTTCGGAAACAGACACAATCGGACCATATATCAAATGTCAGAATATATCTAAAAATAGAAACAGACATAGAGAGCCATTCAGAAAGTGGTCACATACGTCATTCCTGACATATGAGGCCGGTTTAGAAAGTAAGATCATGATCTCTAGCTAATCTCCCCTGAGTTAGCCCACATTTCAATCCACGAGGGTAAGTCGGAAATAAGTCACATACATTGTGATATGGCTCATACAAAATAACTGTTATCAAATATCGGACATTTCAAATCATATTCAAAGGTTTCAAAATAACATTATCAAATTACAGACTTTTCAAACAATAAGTAGAGTTAACGAAATAATGACAATTATAAATCACTGAAACGAGCGATATCGATATTTCAAATTCTGAGGTCAAATAAATTTGACAGAATTGATTTTCACAAATCATATAATTGACAATAAGTCATTCTTAACACAGTTCAAAACAAAAAGGAGAGGAAGAATCACTTATCTCGATTTGAAGAAGTTCGGATTTCAAAAGAATCTAAAGACTTATATGAGCGATTGGTCCATCACTGATTTGAATTTTTGAAAATAAACCCTTACCTTAATCAAGCATCTTGAGAGTCACAAATCCTTATGCTCCTCCTTAGAGCTTCCAAACTTTGCAAGCCTTCTTCTCTATCTCTCTCTCTCCCCCTCTCTCTCTCTCGCAAAGGAGAAGAAAAGAAATAGAGAACCCAAAAAGGCTAAAAATGAAATAGAACACTATTTATTCAAAGCAAAATAAGTTTAAGTCGACTAAATCCTTCAACTGTTTCTTCTCCTGATTTAAAACACTTTTAAACCGACCGAAAACGCCTTTAAGTCGACCAAAAATATTTTTAACGAAAACACTTTTAATTTGACCGAAAAAAACTTTAGGTTGACTGAAAATAGTTTTAAGTCGACTGAAAACACATTTAAGCCGACTGAAAGTACTATTCAGTCGACTAAAAGTACTATTCAAAGTTACTGTTCATCGACTAAAGTTACTGTTCATCGACTAAAAATTTCAGGAATTTTTTTTAGTCGACCGAAAACTCTTTTAGTCAACTAAAAACTTTTTAATTCGACTAAAAACTTTAGAAAATAATTTTATCCAATTTAAATACTCTTTAGTCGACCGAAACACTTTTAATCGATCGAAAACTCTTTTTAGTCGACCAAATCATTCAGAAACTTTCTTATCAAAATCTTGAACACTTTTCATTCGACCGAAATACCTTTTAGTCGACTTAAAACCTTTAAGTCGACCAAAAACTTCAGTTGCTCATTTCTACAAAAAAAAATCTTTTCATTCGAAGTAAAATCCATTTTTATTCGAAGCCAAACTATTTTCCTTCGACCGAATATTTCAGAACTCAAAAACTTTATCATCAATAAGTTTTGATTCGAATGAAATCACTTTCATTCAACCAAAAATTTTAGAAACAATCTCAATTCATTTTCTTAATTTTAACAAAAGATCACAAACTTATTTATTCAAAAATACTAATATCGCACAAGGAAAAGAAAATTTTTGGGATATTACAAGCAATTCCTTTGCTAGCACTGGGTAAGACAATAAGCAATTTAGAACAAAATTAAGACACATGTGACGTACTTAGAATTTGCAAAGTAACATAGTGTGCTATTGCAAATCTTCAAACACCTTACATGCAATGGTAAAAGGGTAAGACAACATGAAGGCCTTGATTAAGATTAATGGAGGGAAAACATGTAGAGAGAAGTGGAGATGCTAATCAAACCAAAATTTCTATTCGTACACATGAAATTAGTGAATTTGAAGTCTGTCATAGGTATGCTTACATGTAAATCATGGTCACATGCTTTGCTGATCGAGGGACTGGCGAGAGTGGTAAAGGATGCAATCTCATGTACGTAGAGTGATGGAACGCGTCGCAGATAAACATGACATCGAATGGGTGAATGTATTTTGAGAAGACTCAAACCAGAGAATATATTGTTATGCGATTCTAGCAATGCGAAAGCTAACCTTCAAAAGTAGTATTGCAGGAGGAAGTCGGAAGTAGAGAAAGCAGGAACAATTTATTGTTAGATTCGCCATTTAACGCACTCGTATATCTTCTGTGAAGATGGTTCTTCGACGGTAGTATGTCTGTGAGGCAAAGGCAAGATGTCTTTGTTGAGGCAAAGGCAGAATGTCTGTAAGGAGGGAGAGAGGTTGGCGTAGGAGAAGCAGCGTTAGTTTTAAACTCTGGCGCCGCTTCAAATTCTTGTAAGCGGGTGGCAGGAGGCCATTTTTTGTTTTTTTGAAAAAGGCGGGTAATTGGTAATATGGGAGATTTCAAAGGGCATTTGGGTGATAGATATGTTTAGAAACATGTTTAAGCACATCACTCTTTTAAGATAGAGAGATTAGTTCTTGATATTAGCTTATATTCATGGGCTCGACTTTTGTGTGTTAAAATAGAATTGTGATGCTTTCTTCTTTTAGCGTCAACCGTTCCATGTTGAATTAGGCTTAAACTTTGGTTTCTAGGATGTAATAAATTGTTAACCTTGTACACTTCGACCTCTTTTCATTATACTCATCGTTTCTTTAGTCCAATTCCAAAAGGCTTTTGAAGATTGCTTTTATGGCTTCACATTAGAATTTGATAATTATCGACATTTAGAATCCCGAGTCTTGGGCATTTATCCAAATTGTCACTAATGGTCTAGCATTGTTAAGTAACATGTTGTATCCTTGTTTCATATGTTGACAAGTTACCATATTCGCTCAATTTAAGTGGTAACTTAGTTAATATAGTTTTACCGTCATGTTTCACTGTTTTGTACATCAAATATGGATTGAACTATAAAACTTATCCAGTTTTTAGCGTGATTACATCGTATCGTTGATGGTCCTTAAGAGGATGTTCTAATAATACCGAGAGAAACTGCATTTTGCTTTGCCACGTGGGTTGAAGAAACATGCGATATAGTTCAACTAAAATTTAAGCATTATACGGTATTGTCTTGTCATTGCAGTCGTTAGTAAAACATGGTTGACTCTATTTTAATCAAAAAATGCATGATTAACCATTCTCTCTTACATATTGGTCATTCTGGCTATTGGTTCCAAGTACTTGTTATTGATATCATTGTATTGTACTTTGGGTGTGTGCATATATTTCTCTTGCTGGACTTTTGCTAACCCCTTATTATTCATGTGAGAATTGATTACAGGTTGCACGTAGAGCTTGGATGGAGTGCTAGGACTTTGAGACCAGGTTTTGGAGTTTCTGCGATTAGTATTAGTAGTTGAAATATTTTTAGTTGTAACAAGGTTCTTTGGTCTTTAAAGGTTGGACAAGACCCTTTTTCACTAGATTTAGTGGCATTTTGGATATTGCAAGGATTTACTTTTGTTTCGCTTCTACTTGAGGAGGAATAGAGCAGTTTATCTAGCAGACACTTCACTCCCGAGTTGATGGGTGACAGGGAGTTTTGCTTCTCAAAGTTTCAAAGAAATAAATCCCTGTGGCCTCGTCATTTGACTTACACCTAAAATTAATGATTCTTTTCTATAGAGACATGTGAGACTGTAGGCCTTGGTATTTAAGCAGCTGAAATCATCCAAGAGAAGGGTTGTTTCTTGATCTGACATAGCTAATTTGGTCGGAATATTCCCCATCTTCTTTGGTGATGATGTTGGAAAAATCATAGGAAGGTGATTACACTCAGAAGTAGCACCATCGGTCAATTTTGTGCATCCCCCAGATACAAGATTCTCCATTGTTGAACAAACTTTGCAGTTTTTGAACAATTTTACACCCATTAGATTTTTGTGAGCCTTGGGAGCAAACTGGTGAGGAGGGTCGATTTTGAAAAGCTGTGGTCCAATTGGTGTTTCCTGAAATTCGAAGCTGAGGAACCGTTACTTGATAGCCCTCTGAGTTCCTCGCTGAACATAGTACCCCTTCTTCAATCTATAGATGATATGATCTTGTCCGTGAAAGAATAGGTACGACATTCCAAATCTTCTACAATGGCAGATAGATCTGGCAAAGCATCTATCTTTCGAATAACCAGTAATTGCACATCCATAACAAACTCAAAAAAACTTTGTTTTTCATTGTGGCATCCGAGCCACATCATTGGGTTGATACAAGAGAAAATGATATACCAGGAAGCATGGAAAAATGGATGGGCACGTGGGATCAACATCGTAAAAGATTCAAGTTTTTCTTTTCCTTTCTTCGACCAATAAATGATAATTGGTATGCCATAGTTTTTGCAATCTTGTCTAACCAGGAGAAATGGTTACAATCGCTTGGAATAGGACCAACTTTTACGCAAATATATATATGCAGTTGGAAAACTGATATCGTTGAAAATCAAGTGTTCGGGGCATGGTTAAAGGATAAGGAGGGCACCTATAATGTTCCAAGGACTATTGGCAAGAAGAATTTACTCGGCGATTTTAGTTGATAGAATTTGGAGCAAGATGTCATCTTTTAGAAGAAAGACTTTGTTTTTCACTCCGTATAACTTATGATCATCTATGAAAGATTGGAGATCTTTTTCTCGAAAGGATCTACATCAGTTAGTTTGCCTTTTTAAAACACAAAGAAGCAAGAATGGTTTACTAGTAGTCTTTGATAACTTAGTTGTTCTCCGATATCCAATCAGACCATTTTTTGGCAATATCTCCTTGTACGGACATGCTCACCATTCATATCTACCCTGAAGCATGGCCTTATGTTATTACCAGTCTTGTCACCATTATTGCAGTCCATCGTATTAAAGAGAATTACATTGAACTTGACTAGTCGTGCAACGTCAAAGAAACAAAGGAAGAGATGAAGAAATATATCTATGATTATCAAGTTCTGATTGATTAAAAAGAAAAATGAGAATGAAAACAGAAAGAATACAAAGGGAAAAATAAATTTTTTCTTCAGTTATAAGACTTAAAAGAGCTAAAAAGAACCATCAACGAGGAACACCTCTCTCTTCCTTCTCTCCCCTATCTCTTCACTAGTAAGTTTTCAACTGACCGTCACTACCACCACCAGCTTTCCTGGCAAAGGTTCGATTTGTGCTTTTGTCTTTGAGTGGGTTTGTATGTGGTGCGTTAGATCTGATAACTGGATTTTTCAGTGCCTTTGAGCTCTTCGTTGGTTGCAGTCCCAAGATGTGCCTGGGTTAGGGTTCCATTACGGCCTCCCTCTTACTGTGATTTGGGCAGGAAACTAGGGGTTATGGTTGCCAGTGGTGGCTATGGGTCGATTGCTCTTGGATGCTCATTTTCTATGCTGATGATTTTGGGTTTAGAATTGGCTATGATCTCCCTTTCGTCTTATTTGGGACGTGTGTGGTATGCGTGGTGCATAGTTATTAAAAGCGCTGACGCATCTAAGGCACAAATGGTTCCTAAAGCATAGGCTCAAGATGCAAGGCGTAGGCACAAAATTAAATAAATAGATATTAGTGCATTAAACCAATAAAATCACGTAAAGAAGTTTAGAATGTGGCAATTTAACAAATTTTTAATATTGAAAAAAGTTTCAAATTCAATGAGTAGTAGTTAATCCTAAGTGAATATGACAACATCATCCTCATCATCAGTGAGGGCTAAGGCAACAATGTTTTCCTCAAAAGAAAATCATAGGTTCCAAGTTTAGCAGAGATTCCTCTTCAATTTCATCTTTTTTGTCTACAAGATGAACTGAAGGAATATATTTACTTAAAAAAGAGTAACAATTGGGGACGACAGACGCTCTCACAATGAACAACAATAAGAGAATCGATTAATTATGAATTTGGGGTTTTAGTTTTTTTTTTTTTTTTGTAGTTGAGATATTGATTAATTATGTTATGAAACAAAGAATAAAAAAATATGAATGGTTGAGATGATGCCACAATGCAAAAGCAAAAAATTAGGATTTTTTGGCTTTTTTTTTTCCGCCTCCACTACTGCGTTGCACCTTACGCCTGGGCGCCTTTTTGAAGGGACTGTGCCTAGCCCTAGATGAGGCGCATGGAATGTGCCTTTGATAACACTGAAGTGGTGGTGGTGGTTTATGGTGGTTAGGCGTGAGGTTCTGTGATGGTGCTGGTAGGATGGTTTGATTTGGGGTTTTCTCTTGCTTGGTTCCCTCTCCTTTCTTCTCCCCCCCCCGGAACTTTACTTTTTTGGTGTATTTGCTGTAATTTGGGTCTCGGGTGCAACATGTGTGATGGTACGTTGGTTTGGATTGGTGTTTTGTGGGGGAACAAGGGGGTGGGTGGGGGGTGGGGGTGGGAGCTGCGAGTTGAATGGTGGTGATCGGCATTGAATGTAGCAATTTTGGGTTTGTTAGACTATCTCCTAGGTTGGAGATGATTCCCATTGTTTTTGGTGTTCGACGTTGGTTGAGGACAGTGTGGTGGACCACCATTAGGGATGGCTTTCAACTATGCTGTCAGTGGTGGTGATGTGCGCTCATACACGTGGGTTTGTTAGCTTTATATCGTTCAATTGTTTTTCTAAAAGTTTTTCCTTTTTTTTTGGGTAATAGGAGAATGACATTGATATAGTAAAGATTACGTGATTTTTACTTGTCAGCCATTTTTTGCTTTACATTTGTAACTTAAAACAAAAAATAAAGTCATGACCAAAATTAACACTGACTATTACAATTACAAATTAAAAAACCATGAGCCGCCTTGAGTTAAACCGTCAATGTATTGAGTGGTAGCCTAAACAAGAAGTCCTCTGTACTGCAAGATTTACACCGATCCACTTCCACTTCCATATACCATTGATGCCTTGCCTCTCAAAAAGGGATGACGACCAAGTACAACTAGGGCTAATGCCAATGCCCTAAGCACCTCACCTTACCCACTCTAAATTTTATCTAGATTCGACGAAGAACCTCATATCCCTTCTCACCTTCCCAAAGCCCCAACCCCACTTCCCCCCCCTAAAACCTTCTAGAGACCCTATCCCCCCAACCCCTCCCTCCCCGAGGACCCATGGCTAACTCTTTCACATAACCCTAGCTAAAGAAAGTAGGTAAACAAAGGAACTTAAGGACTATAAACCAAGGCCCATAAACTAGAAACTCGTACACTCCACCAACCCTAAAAGAACATTAAAACCACATCAAGAGCAAGTGGGTAGTGAAAAACATCGCACAAGAAACTGATTAGATTCTCTGCGGAAGAGGATTGCCGTGTTGCGAAGTTGACTAGCTGTCGGAGGAGTCAAGCCACTGCCGGCAAAGACTCTAGCCACTGCCGGCATTGGGAAACCTAGCCTCGAAACTGCAGCTTCTTCTAACCATTAGAACACTCAACACCACCTCAACGAAGGCAGATCGATAGACTCAAGAAGATCTCATAGATTCGAGAAGAGGTGATATTCTGGATGAAGTGATAATCTGTATGAAGTGATATTTTCGTAAGGCAAAACACATATCCTTCATTAATCGATAGCTGATAACACCTGACGATCTATGGATCTGTATCTGAGAGACAATAAATTTATTATGAATAAAGAAATAGACGTGTGTTAGAAGAAGTCTAATTATCCAAAGTAGGCATATGAGCAGGCCTTTTAGGCAAGCTTCGTTATGAGAACTCGCATAAAAATCCTTTGAAACTGCTGAGACCTATTTGCTGAATTATTTACACATAAGTAAAGGCCGAACTGGAATGTCGTGGCGTTTTAGTGGAAACCAAAAAAGACTGAGGAAGATATTGGTTCCAAGAAGAGGCAAGAGATATTGGAAGTGAGTTAGAGCTTCAATGGATCAAGTTGAGACTGAGCAGGCTTAGAACACTTAGGAGATTTATAAGGTTTCCTGAACACCAGCCAGTAAGTTTGGCTAAGAAGATTTTTCTGGTGTAAGATACCATCTAAATTCCAGTCTAAATTTTGGAAGATTTCTCTCGTTCTATTGTTGTTACCTTGTTTTTTGGGGGGAAAATTGCGTAAAATGCCCTTGTGGTTTGGGCCATTTGCAAAAAGACTCATCTTGTTACAAAAGTTGCAAATAAACGCCTACGATTCAAAAGTGTTGCAACCAACAGTTTTCGTAACGAGATGAATAAATTGTCCAAAATACCCCTACATATAAATCAAAAGTCTCGAGCAGAGAAGCGGCGCCACCACCCCAACCACACCGCCGCTGCCTGCCCTTGATCAACACAACCCAGGCCCTCTCTCTCTGTCTCATAACCACGCAGCCCCTACCACCATCACCCAGCCATGCTCGTCATTTCCACAGATCCAATTTACCCAAATTGTAGAGAATTTGAGCTCAAAGATTAGGCCATTAGACAAAGGGGTTGTGCGATTTGGGCTGTTGAAACCCTAGATCTAGGTTTTCAAATCGCAATGTGCGATTGAAACCCTAGATCTGCAATTTGGGTACATCAGATCTGGGTTTGGGCGAGGTTGTACGATTAGGGTTCGAATTGTCGGTGGTCGATGACGGGATTGGGGCCGTAGTTGGTGGCGGCGAGATTGGAAGAGGCAGATGGTGGCGCCAGTTTTGAGTGGTAGACGGGGGTGGTAGAGGTAGGATATGAAGTGACTTACATCGACGGTGCACAGCAAAGAACGGCACAAGGCTAGGTAGTGGCATAAAGGGGGCGGTGGTGGCAGAAATGCGCAGTGGTGGTGGATAGGGATTGGTGATGGTGGCGGCAAGGATTTTGGCTTGAGGGGGCTGATGGCAACAGGCAAATGGGTGGAGCAGGCTACGACAGCGACAGGCAATCGGGAGAGAAGAAGAAATAAAGAATATTTTTGTCATTTTGTTGAATTTATCTCTACCAAACGCACTATTGAGGAACATGAATATCACGTGCCGTTAGTTTGAAGAAATTTTTTGACGGTTACAACACTTTTGCAATCATAAGTATTTATTTGCAATTTTTGTATCAAGAAGGGTCTTTTTACAACTATCCCCAACCACAAGGGATATTTTACGCAATTTTCTCTTTTTTGAAGTTAGTGTTTGAATTGTTTAATTTTAATTTTTTTTGCTGTTGTGTTCAATAGCTCGGGAACAAAGTTATTGTCTTATTTATATTTGTATCCAATCGGCTAAAAGCACACTAATCTTCTATGTAAGTAACTGTCAACAAGAGTTATTTGACGTTGAAGTCGTTTATTCTTTCGCCTCTCTTGCATTTACAAGGAAGCTTGGCCATCGAGAATGCCGTATCATTAATACAATATATTTTATTTTCTACTACATGCTTATCAATGCCATAATTGGTAGAGTTCTTACCCAAATTAAAAAAAGAATAGATTAAAAAAAAAAAAGGTAACATGCAGATTGTAGACCGAAACCAACTGGGCTAGGTGCATAAAATAGCCAGAGTTAAAGACACTTGCTTTTGGTACGACTACTGGGATCATTTCCAAAAACCACAACATAGTGCTGCCAAAATAAGCCCCTGTAGCAAACTGTATGCAACTATCAGATTGAAAACAAAACACGTGGTTTACACTAATCCACGTGATTTCGGTTCTAGTAAAGCTGAAAACAAGTTGAAGATACACTGACCAGCGCATAAAATTAGGTCTTGCTAAACCAGCATAAAACTAGATCATAAAAGTATGAAACATTGATCGCAAACTTGCGTTCCAACTACAAATGAAGCAACATCGCATAGCAGCAAGATGACAGATTCCACACATCAGTACTTAGAAAAGAGAAGTTCCCTTCCCTTTCTTATCTCCACCGATCTCAAAATGCTTGCATCTCTGCAGAAGTGGAAACAATCACATACAAATAAGGAAACATTGCCTCCTACTTATATCTACTTGGGCTTTGAAAAATAAATTCTTGCATATTCATGTACTGACAACTTCTCAAATTCTCTTACAACAGATGTAGAGCTCTGAGGACATTCTGGATACGGTAGCACCTATTATTTATGACTTGTACCGTATTTTGACTCAGTTCCATCATTACAGTATCAACGGGACAGGCCCACACCTCTTGAAGGAAGCACGATCGTTAGCTTTTTCTGCCTGTCAAGCACGAACATCAGTCTACCAAGACTGGGTGCTTGACAACCTACGCAGCTAAGGTTTTTATATATGATGGAATGCATAGTAGGTACTTATATTATTATCCTTTTGATATTACCGTTCCTTTTGTTATGACCTGTAAGGCCATAAGGCTGTACTTCTTATGACCTTTATCGCTACTCTTTTATCAATGCATTTCTCTTATTACCAAAAAAAAAAAAAAGGAAACATGGGAAACTAACACGAATAGAACCTGAAAGTGTCTGACCTTAAAATGCAGGTATGGACACTACTATTAATAGTACAGCTCTCACAAAACACTCCCCTAAAACTCTCACATGCACCTTCCTGCTGTGGTCGACAACATAATGGGGGCAGGATGTGATAGTGCTATAGCAGCGGCGATGGTGACTCGCGCTATGAAGCTTGGGTAGGCGTTCGAGGCACGTGGCCTATGTTGGCCGAAGTTGGCATTGCGATGCTGACAGGTGGATTTTTCCGAGAGTTTCGATCGTTGACTTGCGATGTTGCTTGTCAGGATTATTTTTTGGTTTAGGTCGTTGAGTGTAATTTTTGGCTTGAAGTTTAACCGTATAGTTAACGTCTCGGTTAGGGTGAGGGCGCACCAATCTGTTATGCAAGTAGCCTTCCGTGGAAGTTCCTTCGTGTTACAGCTATTACTTTTTTAAGCCGCTCTCGGATATATAAGGACGTCAATTATATGCCACTCCTTGTCTAGGGTTACATCGCGGGGATTGCTGTAAACTGTTATTTTTTTCTTTTTATTGTACTCCGTGTTATACTACTTGCTCAGGTAGAGTTTTTACCCAAAGCCACAAAAAAAAAAAAGAACAAAGTGCCTAACCTTAATTGGATGCTGGGATACATGTTTGCAACCCTGACATTGCAACCTCAGCACAATTTTCTTGGTAGTTTTTGCCTGGAAAGAAAGAAAAATGATCATCATGCAAGAATAAACTATACAACCATATGCACAACAAGATCGGACACTGCATGGTTGTAATTGTCACTGATCAGAGATGTCCTTGCAATGAGAAACAGGGATCTAAGCAAATTAGTTCGAACCTTTTTGTGGAAAACAGGTTTTGTTTGTCCACCATAACCTGACTGTTTGCGATCATACCGGCGCTTTCCTTGTGCAGCCAAACTGTCTTTCCCCTTCTTATACTGGGTGACCTTATGCAATGTGTGCTTCCGGCAATCCTTGGACTTGCAGTAAGTCTTCTTTGTCTTTGGAACGTTCACCTGCAAGAGTCATTACATTTACATAAACAAGAGCCTGAGTTCGCATTTGTGGTAACAATTTCGAAAATTGAAAAATAAGACAGCAAGAATTGATTATATCACTGACATTATACGTTAGCAAAAACTTCTCCCCCAGGCCCACAAGACCCTTGAGAGGCTGCCATAAAAACTGCCCACCTTAACTGAGCACCGTTCATTTTTCTTTCCTTCGTAAGATGCCCTCTCAATCCTACCCTGGCCTCCTTTGACTTACATTATGAACCATGCCAAGTTTTGCCTATTTCTAATATATTAGAAAATATGTCCGGTCACCAACATAATCTACCAAATATATTCAACATAACCAAGCTTCTGGAAACTACAACAACAGGCACCCTATGTGTCTCCCATTAGCAGTCTATGACCTTTCTACGTTAGCATAGCCAAGAGGAAACTAACGTGGTAGCACAAAACATCAATATTCCAAAACTTGAATATTCAAAAATATATACTGCTCAGGCTCCATGTCTTTTTGCCAAGATCGAAAATGTTTCCCTTTCACAGAATTACACTACAAAGCACAATAAACATCCAACAATACCCTTCCCCTTATATTTTGTCTTTCAAATTACTTGCCCACTGTCCAACCCCCCACCAAAAAAACACCCCCAAAGATCAGCACAAACAAATGGACACCCAATCACACACACACATACACACGCAATCCACAACCAAACTACACTAGGTCCATAAGGCTGCCTACTCGCCTCATACAAATGCACCAAAGATGGAGAATTAGCAACAAATAGCGACCTAAATCCAAAATCTTCGAAGACAATTTCGTGTGTAGAGCATTGGATTGATAGGAGGCTGAATGGCTAGGGCTTGAACAGCTGTGCCACCACAGCCACGGTGGTGGTTGGGATGGAGGGAGGAGGTGGTTGCTAGCTTGAAGAGAGGGATTGCGGTGGTTGGAGAGAGGGTGATTAAGTAATAATTGAGCTAAATGGTATAAGCGTATTTTTGGAAAGTAAACAAGTAGTATGAAATTGACTTTCAAACGGGGACACTCTGGTCAAATGTTACTTCAAAAGGCCTGAGTATCTTTACACAAAAGTTAAATCTTCAATCACATCCTTGTCCAAACTTACTATTGTCTTGATAGATCACCTCCCCTTAATCCCTAACAAAAAAGGGAAATATTGCACAATCAACTATCTATCTTCGAAATCTTCAAAACATCACAGAATGCTGGAAAAAATAATGTTTAGCTCTACCGTCTCCACCTTATCTTTTACACTTAAAAAACTTCTATCATCTCTTGAAATACGTAAACCATATCAGCAGTCGCCCAATCTGAAACCCAAAAACAGCTCAACACCAAAAGATACAAAAACTTCCACTTAAGAATAGACAACAAAAGAAAAGAACCCCTACACACCAAACGAAGAAAGGGCTTATAGCTGATCCTGATGTAGAGACATGGGGTAAAAATTGTCCACGTAACTGCTAAAGAAAGTAAAACGAGTACGTAATCGGGATTTAGACATGATTGCCCCAATTCAGATAGCTTAGCAAATTTCTAACCTAAATTCTTGAGATTTAACATTACCTAACACTTTCTCCTCCGCTTTTGTTCTCTCATGTCTTAGTAATCAACAACACATGTTCTCAAGCAGCAAAATGACAGATAAACCCCATTTTCAAGAACGTTAGGATCGATTATTCGACAATCAAAACGAAGCACACCTATGAACTATGCCGGATACAGATATATACCACTTTCCTATTCCATCCAACTATTTTCTCAGCAACGAAGGTTCGCAGAGATCACAAGAGAAAGAAAGATAAGGGGGCATACCATGGCTGGATTGGGACCTGCAAAGGGCACGCGACTGCTGGTTTCTCAAGGAGCTGCCGTTTAGGGTTGAACGGTCGCTTTTATAGTATTGCTTCTCATTAGGGTTTTAGTGGGCTAGGTCCGAAATGTGCATAAAGCCCATTTCCAAATACGCCCAACCCATCGGAGAGACAGAGACCTGAGCTTTGTCTTAGAAAACTGACAATACTTCTTAGCTTTATTGGCATTCCTTGTCAGCGAGGGATATCCTGACTATCCATAAAATTTTCTTGTATAACTGTAATCGATGATTGCAAGATAATGACCATAATTTTTTTAAAGCAACTTTAGTTACAATTTTAATAGCATTTTGTAGTGCCACTAATTAATGTCATTTTAATTACCGTTTAACGATAATTAATGATTGTTAGATATCACTCATTAGAGTTTAAGTGGGCTAG
This sequence comes from Escallonia herrerae, assembly GCA_033070095.1. Classification (NCBI taxonomy): domain Eukaryota; kingdom Viridiplantae; phylum Streptophyta; class Magnoliopsida; order Escalloniales; family Escalloniaceae; genus Escallonia; species Escallonia herrerae. The sequence continues at coordinate 189,700 of JAVXUP010001257.1, forward strand.
GTCCTAAATGTGCACAAAGCCCATTTCCGAATCCGCCCAACCCATCATAGAGACAGAGACCTGGACTTTGTCTTAAAAATCTGGCAATACTTCTTAGCTTTATTCACGTTCCTTGTCAGCGAGAGATATCCTGTCTATCCATAAAGTTTTCTTGTATAACGGTAATTGATGATTGCAAGATATGACAATAATATTTTTTAAGTAACTTTAGTTACAATTTTAATAATATTTTTTAGCGCCACTAATTAATGTCATTTTAATTACCGTTTAACGACAATTAATGACTGCTAGATATCACAGTGCTACTTTTTAACACACCTTAAGTGATAATATTTTTAGCACCCTTTAAAACCTCGTCAACTAAATACGAGTGACCATGTTTAGGGACCATTACATGTTGCCTTATGAACCCAGGTTGTAACCAAAATTTGTTTAAGAATTTAATCTTTAGAACTTAAAGAGTTTTGGGTTTATCCAAAGACTCCGATACGTGTAGGGGGCAATTTTGTATAGTTTTCTTTGTGTATTTTCTCGAATTATGTGGCTGCTGGATGGACCATCCGAACACTAGCTCTGGAAAATATGTTTCATCTTAAATATCATCAACATATTTATGGATGATTTGGAACAAAGATCTTGACCGTTCAATTTTAGCAAGTACAGATGCTTTGGTGGTGCCATATAATGAGCACCCTTTGTCATATCAGGAGAAGTCAACGAGGCAAAAACTTTGGCTTTCTAAAGCTTCAAGCACATAAAAATTTACATTATCGACGGGTCATATTGAATTGTAGTTCTAAATATTTTTTTTAAAAAAAAGCACATAAAAATTGAATGTTTGATGCCAATATTGCATTTTAAAAACTTAACTATATGGATACCCCATTTTCAACTTAAATATCCACATCTAGCAGTTTGGAAAAACAACTTTTTAGACGACCTTTTCTAATGAAAAAGACAAAATGACAAATTACCTTTTTGACTCCTTATCTTTTCAGCATTTTATTAAACTATCTCATATTTTCAAAAACTGAAATTGTGTCCCTTTTCAAGTTTAAGAAATATCAAAACTCAACTCTAAATTTTTAGTCTAAAGTTTAGAATATGTCTCTCCTAACCAAAGGGAAATTGACACCCAAAAGTTGGTATTAGAGCTTAAACAGAGGCAAAATCAGATTGAGAAACTCATGAAAATTCCTTATTTGTTAATTAAATAGCTGAATTGCAAATGTAGACCATGGAGTGGGGAAAATCGAGATGATCAGATTAATAAATCAAGTAATGGATGTATCTCATGCAACATAAAAATTTTCTAAAAATCTAAACAAGATGACTTACAACTTTTAAATGAACTACGTAAATAAAAAACTGTTAAACAATTGAATGCGCCTATCACGAAACACGTAATGGGTTCGAAAACATACCATACGAAGTACCCCCAACACGCTTGATCTTTTTTGCAGGTACAAGAACGGTTATTAGAGTCGAGTTCTTCGTTCACCAACCAAATCATAGAGCTTGGTGATGCTCTAGAGAGAGTGCAATAGAGGGAGAGATTGTCTTATAACTTGTTCTTATCACGACTTGAGATATCTTTGACTTTTATATAGAGATAATATTAGAGAATGACTTTACCTAAATACTTAAGAGATAAAGACTGTATTTATCTCAAACGTCTAGGAGATAAATATTGTATTTATCTCAAACACTTAGGAGATAAATATCTTCTAATTAAATATAATAATTCAGACTAACAAATACACATTATCAGTTAGTGGGTGGATAATGGGTCCACTGACCCAATTTATTAACAATTCTCACTCGCTCACACAGGGTAAATAAATCCTCCAGTCCCTCCTTATCTCTTGTTCACTTATCTCCTCATACAAGAAATGAAACGTGCGACCTACATGAAAGGATGTTCAATGTTGAGGAGTATTATATTAAGTTATCACCAAACTAACACAATACTTCACTCCAGAATATCTTGTATGTATCCCAGATAGTTCAGCTACACCAGATTAAACACTCTCAAATCCCTTATAATGAGCATTGTTAAACTTCTCATATGTTATGTATTCATGACTCATATCAAAATGAAAATCGACAAAGTTGCCCGAGCTATGAATTACACAACATGGTGTAATATTGAACTTTCTTCTCAAAGCCCTCATGTTATTCCAATTAAACCCAACCGTCTTCCTAGACATGCCCGCAAGACCACATCATCCATGATCTAAGGGTACATGCTAAAGTAGCGACATTGAGTATCCTCTTCATGACATAATTTAAGGTGAAAAGGGTACTATATAGGATGAAAAAATATTTCGATCCAAGTGGCTCACACAATAACGAAGCATGGATTCATTCATCACTCCCACTGTCGGTCTGCATTAAGCACATGCAGTATAATTTACATGTTATGGCGTAACCCGCGAGGACGTGTCACATAAGTGTATAATAAAAGATGTCATACGAATCTGAGTCGAGTTAGTTGCTGTACAAGCGCTTAACTTGAGTTTTTCAGCTCAATCACTCTCATAGTACCTGCGTGAAATCTCACATTCAGCTGTAAACATGCTATATAGAGTTGTGGAGATACTCTATGATTGACCTACCTTTTTAGGTCTCAGGTTAGCTCCAACTAAGGCGACATACTTGCAATACAAGATGTATCATCTCATTTGCCCTCTTGGCGCTTAAGACAATTATGTCTCATCTTGCTCGCTATCTTAGTGACAAGGTGAATTACCCGTGTGAGTGGGTCAATTCAAGCTTGGTGACACTCTCAATGGATGTATATGTAATCACAAAGATTATCCATTCATTCTAAAATAAACTCAAATCATAAAAATGAAAAATATAATAAATAATTTCAAGTACATGAGATGCCATAAGAAACATATCAAACTTTACGTAGTCCTATACTCCTAATGTGAGAAAGAAAAATATCTCTAGCAATATGCTTGGTCAAAGGATCAACCACATTCTGCTAGTAGGTATATGCTTCATGGTCACCTCTCCCTGCGCAACTAAAGTTCTAATGGAGTGATAACAAAGGCCTATGTGTTTGGCCTTCCCATGATATTTAGGGTCCTTTACAAAATCTAGGGCAGCTGTATTGTCACAGTAAATGGTGACAGCCTCATCTGCACGAGCTGTAACCCCTGGAACCTGTAAGAATGACCTCAATCAAACAACTTCCTAGACTGCTGCTGAACAATAAACATTCACTCTATCGTGGATAGGGCGATGTAAGACTGTTTCTTGTTGCACCAAGAGATAGCTCCACCTAAAGTGGATAGGGCGAACAAGAAACATTCACGATGTAAGACTATAGCTCCACCTAAAGTGGATAGGGCGATGGATAGGGCGATGTAAGACTGTTTCTTGTTGCACCAAGAGATAGCTCCACCTAAAGTGGATGTACGCTCATCTCTATCAACGCCCAATCAACATTGATGTATTCTCTCAGTCTCAAGTCTCCACCATGATAACACATGACGAGATTAGCGATTCCACGTAGGTATTGAAGAATCTTCTTCACCGTATTCCAATAAGCGGGTCCAGGATTACTCTGATAACTACTCACCATTCCAACTGCATAACAAATGTCTGGACACGTACATAACATAATGTACATCAGACTCCCTACTACAGCCGCGTAAGGCATTTTTGGATATCTGATTCTTTTCCTTACCATTCTTTGGGCATTCGCATGTGTTTTAAGTACACGCATTGTCTATTAGAATGTCTATGGGATTTGAGTTATGCATATGAAATCGGTCAATGACTTTTTTGATGTATGTCTCTCGAGACAAACCGAGAAGTATCGTTGGACGATCACGTATGATTCTAACCCTGAGCACATAATTAGCTTCTCACATGTCATTCATCTCAAAAGTTGAGGACAACCACTGCTTAGTGGCGACAATAGAACTCATGTCATTCCCAGCCAAAATAATGTCATCCACATACAAATAAATGATAAGAATACTTTTCTTGGATCGTTTTACGTAAATGCAATGGTCTCATTCAATCATTTCAAAACCTATAGAGGTAATGGCATGATGAAATCTAAAGTGCCATTGCCTATACGACTATTTGAGACCATATATAGAACGTTTGAGACAACAAACTTTGCTCTCATGTTCCTTGACTTCAAAGCCCTCAGATTGAACCATATAGATCTCTTTGTTTAGTTCTCCATTGAGAAATGCAGTCTTAACATCCATATGATCCCTTAGCCTTCATTTTCAGAGGTATGAATTTCAGTCCAAAAGGTTTACTAGTTTTCTAGTTTAGGAAATCATATAGATTGTCCCCCGATCCTGTAGTCATATTTCTATTCAAAAACAATAAAAAGAGTTTTTTTTTTATATTTTTTGTTTGCGTCTAAGCTCGAAATGTAGATTACTTCCCGTAGGACCAGAGTCAAACTACAGCGGTTTTGATTCTGATTAGTCAGACTGGATAAGTAGGCAATTCGACCCCTGATGTCGAGTTCAAGCCGAAAACATAAAAATAAACTTGGGATAAATTATGTTATATCTTGCATGTTGTGTGTTTTTAAGGTCAGTAATCAGTGGAACTGAAGTAGAGACCGAAAGGCCATGGCAGATACCTAACACCTTTCTGCTGCATAACTTAGTCCTGGAACCCACCGTTTGATTTTCGATAAACTAGTTGTTCTTCTGGACATTTAGAGTTATTTCTTAGGGTTTTTCTTATTTTCTAAAGTTAAATAATATGACGACTCCATTAAAATCCTTGAGGGAATTTTTCCGAGGCGGTTTGCCAAACCTACTTTTGCCTTTCTTTCTGAAACCTTCTCATGGAGAATATTTTATTATGTTCACAATTAGACCTTGTCACTTTTTGCTAACATTGATGTCCATTTCAATCATGCTTATTTTGTGGTCTCGAATCACCTTGTATTGCTCAAGTGTTTGGTTAGGCATATCAGTTTCTTCTTATCCTTGGTTATTCAATTATTCATAAAGCTTGACTACTTGATCTAGCCCCAGTCTTGATGGTTCTATGAATACATTACATCCTTATAGTATTAGTGTCTTCTATCCATCGCAGAAAACATGTTGCTTCTTATTTAGCTATCATGTTCACCATGGTTGCACAGACAAAATTGATTATTTCAATTTTATCCTTTTCAGGATTATATGTGTTCCATTGTTCATCATTTTGGTTAACCTTCATCGACTTTTTATTAGCTATTGGATAAATGAACCAAGTTTGATGTGGCTGCTAGAATTTTTTTTTGCTTCTTTCTACTAAGGTTGACAATATATGGACCCTAATGATCTTTGGACGAAATCTTATAACTAAAAGAGCATATGTAGTTATGGCTGGAAAGTTTTCAATGCAGCAGATCTCTGCAATCTATCTTAATTGTATCAATAAGTCCATGTTCAATCCATTTGTAATTGGTTTAGTCTTATGGTAGCTTAAAGCTTGGCCATGCATAATCCCAGTATAGGTATGCTTTCATCCGCCGCATCCGAAGGATCTCCTCCTCGTGTTTATTTCTCTTTTTGCCAGCTGTTTTATCTTATCAGTTATATCTAATGGAAGCATTGACTCTAGTTCATCTAGTAATTGGACTCTTCCTTCCTTGTGTTGATGAAGTATATTTCCATCTTCGTTATCCATGTTAAGCCTTGCTTCTAAATTCTTAACATAATCAGTCAAATTGCTTAGGGTTCTTCATGATTCCTTTATGTGATATTCCCTCAAGCAATAACATATATCTCTAAAGAGGGTTTTAATCTCTGTACTTAATCCTGAATCATAAATTTTTTGTTTTATTATCACTAGATTGCATTATGGTCATATTCTCTTTTGACGTTTTTTACTTTCATAGTTTGTCGATTTTTCTCTAGATTAATTTTTTCATCCGTATTTTCCCTTTTTGTTACTGTAGTGCTTTTTTGTTCTCTTGCTAATTTGTTTCTTAGAGAACCTTGTTGTTGAGGTTCTAGTTTAACTCTCTTTTTTCGAGGACTGATGGACTGGTCTTGATTGCTTAAGTTTGCATTACCATGATTTATGGCATGTTTGTTGGCAGTTCTAACAATCTTCTTTAGTCAACCTTTCTACTAGGGAGAAATTCATAAATGACAAGGAATTGTCTACTTTCATCTTGGGGTAAAGGGCGTAGTAGTTAAACTTTTCTGATACTTATCCTAATAGACCAACTTCGAGATCTCTAGCTTCGTACTTTGTATTTTAAGGTGTCACGCCTCCTTCCCAGAGGGGAACTTTCACATACTATTTCAAAATATTCCTGCTTACGAGAAATAGGATACTCAAAGCATTTTACCGAGAATGTGACCTCAAAGAGGTAATTAGAAATCTAAACATATCCCAATAGTCAAAGCACTCACTTCATCATCAGTATCTACTAATTGCAGTTGGAAATCTGATAACAAATTATATTTCCTGAGAATTGGGGTTCTCAAAAGCTACTAAATCGAAACTATTACAAGGTTCTTATTCTCTCAAGTCAATAAAGAGAGTCTTAATTAAATTAAAGAAAAACTTCAAGTTCATGCATACAGCTAACTCCTTTATTATTGTCTCAGCTTAATTACCTGAAATGAGAGTAGAAGGAGGATGTGGTTAGCATAAAGCTCAATGAAGATCACCCCCCTAGAGTACAATGCAAATATCTAATAACATATAGTTGAATCAAAATAAAATTAATGTATAGAAATGAAAGTGCAAAGACGATATATAATCTTAGCAAGACAATGTCATTTCGGGATATTGACCCATCAATGATCACATCAAAGTCAAAGGGTCATGTTCCATAGTTGAACTGATAATCAAATACGATACATCCACGTAATACGTGACTGTCAAGCATGTTAACCCAAGCACGTGAAGGTTATAAGTACAAAGTTTACATACGAATAGCAATTGCCATATCATGTCATGGCACTAGTTAACTTAAGCACTTGAAGGTTCTAAACATTAGTTCAATTCAAAGGGTCCAATATAATGGATATCAAAGTGTCTCAAAGGCAAAAGAGCCATACACAACAAATTATCGAAACTTTACATTTCAAGTTGAATAACTCAATGACTTCCAAAAGTACGAAAATTTAAACTTAAATAAAAAAATGACGAAAAGCGGGTTAGTGAGAGTTGAATCGCTTCAACCAGAGTTCAAATAAGGCCGTAAGAGTAAATAGTAAAAAACAAGTGCCAAAGAAATGGAACAACCAATACCCAATGGGTAGTAACATGTGGTGTGCCAATTACGCAGTACCACTCTCCTGTGAGAGGTTAAAAACATGAAGCAAAATGAGTACAACATTTTTCTAAGAACATGAACATATAAAAGGACACTAAGATTGGGCACTCCACAAAGTCATTAGGTTGACTTACATGGCCAAGAAGCAATTCACATCAACCAATATGTCTTTCCAAATGAAAATATATATACATAAATACTCAAGCCCATCTATGGATAAGAGAAAAGATTTGTAACTAACAAATAGACAACAAAGTTAAAAAGGTTAGCCAATGGAAGATCGCACGAGACACACAAACTTTTCTTATGATTTCCACTATTGTTATGGCAACAAACAAGTGAAGATCAACAACTTGGGATGTGTCATTTCGGCAACCAAAACAAATCACGATACACCCATATCGAGATAACAATTCTAAATAAGCTGCTGTTGTATAAACATGCACCTAATTGAACTAAAGGTAATGCTGAACTTTATGATCAAAGAGAAGGGATGAATGATGCGTAATCCTGACCTCAATTCACCCAATAAGATTGGCAAAAGCTTCCAAAAGTTTTAAACATAAATAATTAAATCAAGCCATTTATATTATAATCTTCAAAATCACAATTCTATTTAATTCAATTCCTCTTTTAAATACTCAAGCCCATTTATGGATAAGAGAAGGGATTTGTAGCTAACAAATAGACAACAAAGTTAAAAAGGTTAGCCAATGAAAGATTACACGAGACAAAATACTTTTCGTTTCTAGTACTGTTATGGGCAACAAACACGTGAAGATCAGCAACTTTGGATGTGTAACTAGAATAGATCATTGAGGCAACAAAACAAATCATGATACACGTATATCGAGATAACAATTATAAATAAGTTGTTGTTGTTGTTGTTGTATAAACATGCACCAAATTGAACATAAGGTAATGCTAAACTTTATGATTAGAGAGAAGTGATGAATGATGTGTAATCCTCACCGCAATTCATGCAATAAGATCGGCAAAGTTGCGTAAGCTTCCAAAAGTTTTAAACCTAAATAATTAAATCAACCCATTTATATTAGAATCTTCAAAATCACAATTCTATTTGATTCAATTCCTCATTTTAATCAAAGTGAGTTTAGAATTACTCACCACTCGTGGATAGAAGGGTGAAATCCTCAAAGCCTTAGGTTTACGTTTCTTCTATATCTAAGAAAGACCAAACTTAATTTATCCATAAAACACAAACTGATTGGTCTTTTTAATTCTCTAAACTTGATAAATAACTTAAAAGACCCCTAAAAATAAGTCAATTATTCAAAAATACCCTAAAACTTTACTAAAGCTAAGAAGATAGCCCAAAAATAAAATAATTGGTTATAGATCATTTGTCTTACATAAGACCTTTTGACTAGTCTTTTTCGGGGTTACAACTTCCCACATCATAAAATATAATTTCCTGGTTAGGCAATCTACAAGTGCATTTTAGCTGATGAGATCCATTCGACATCAAATGTATAATGATTGAATCATTGTTGCCATCAATAGAGTCATATTTGACTAACATCTAGATCTTTGTCTATTTTAAGAAAATATTTTAAACACCGATGATCTCTTTTGATAAGAAAGTGTTCTGAAACTAGAAATAAATAAAGAAAGATTTTATGTAGTGCTTTATGGCTTAAAATTCTTTTTTGTTTATATGATACCTAATTTTTGCATCTTTAAAAGTTTCCACATAACTATTCTTCCGTCTGATCAGGGGGTACTACTTTTAAACGTCATCCCTATAATTTTTAGAAGCATCAGTTTCTAGAATTAGCTTCTCTCGTTGTTTAGGTAAATTAAGTTTGGACAAGTTTTTAACTTGACCCTTTATCTTAAAGGACTTGCAGGGTATCTTCATCTTCCTCACCTCCACTTTTCTTTTTAAGGTTTTTACTTAAGGTTTCTATGAGACTTGATAAATTATGTGGAATGAATTTCCTCTCATAATTTAATAACCCAATAAATCTTTGAAGTTATTTTACATCGTTGATTTGTTCGGAAAAGAACCTCATTTTTCCTACTACACAATCCTGGATAACAATTTTCTATTATATACTATTCTTAATCCCAGAAAGTCAATAGCGGTTTGGTCTCATTCATATTTCTTTCTTTGACAAAACTAATATATGATTTGTGAATTCTTGTACTATCTTCTTCAAATGATTTCTATGTTTTTCTCTAACTTTTGAGAACACTAGTATATCATCTATATATACCACATAGTAGTCTCCGTGTTTTCTAAAAATATTATCCATCCTTCTTTTGAATAATGGTAGAGCATTTTTTAACCCGAATGGTAACATAGTCCATTCATAGTGACCTTGTGGCGCACTAAAGTGGTTAATAAAATTGACGATTCTCCCTTTTTTTCCAGTATCCACTTTTTCGATCAAATTTTAAGAAAAGTTGGCTCGTTGAATTTTTTTTATCAATATATCCTTGTTTGGAATTTTATAGCTTATTTGACTGTAGTAGCATTTAAGACTCTATAGTCTATCACTAATCTAGCTTTTTCTCTGGCTTGTTTAGCATGATTTTTTGCCATGAAAGCCGGACTTGAGTGAGGACTTTTGCTTGGTCTTATTAATCCTTGTTCTAATATTTCGGGAATTTATTTTTCAAACTCCTAAACCATTTGAAAACCATGCTGCATTGGTTTTTATATACCACTTAGTTTTCATCAGTTATGATCAATTTGGCGCAAGGTTTATCTAGTTCCCATAACTTTAGTGGATCATTATTAAAATTATTTTTTAACATTTTATTTATGTTTTCTAGATTGGGAATTTCTTTTTCCTTGTTTGATTTGATAATTTTGGTTTATTTATTTAACCCACTAGTCATCTTCTTTTGTATTGCTTCCAAACATTTTTTATTCTATTTCTTCTTTGAATAGCTTCTTCCATGATGATTCTGTTTTGATCTCACCAGGTTGAGCTGTGAAAAGAGACTCACTTTGTATTTGTTGTTTGAGCGCTCCCAATTTTTTTGGATGAAAGCTGAATTTACACATCTGAGAAGCATATTTTAACAACGGAATTTTGTGATGTTGTATTCCTATATGCGACTTATCTTGAATAAGTGGTCGACTCTTTACTTTCTTGAGGAAAGCATTTCCAACTAAAAAATCTCCATCTAATGAGTCAAATTGGATTAATCGTTCTATAATGAAAATTTTCTGATTAATAATGACCTGAATATGATATGCTTCATAATCAAGCTCGAACTCTTCTTCATTTGCCATTCGCATACTCATGGGTTCTTTGGTTTGGATCCATTTGTCGGTAGGTAAGATTCCTGCTTTGGCAAGGTAGTATGATGCTCCTGTATCTACTAGAGGATCGATCTTATAAGGATGCTAGCTAGCCTTGAAAGTCCAAAGCTAATTCTATGTAAGAATGATTCGGGTTCGCTGTCATCCGTTTATTGTTGATTTTTAACTTTTTTTTTGGAGCCTTTCTATTTCTAATTCTACTCACGACTTCTTAAATTCCCTATTCAAGATCATTTCCTACTAGACCCCTTTCTTTTAGCTTTTGCTTGATAGTGTCAGATAACGAGTGTTGCTGTCATTGCGTGTAAGGTTTCTACACAGAGTGATGAACTTCGTTTTATTAGGATGATAAATATTTTGTACCCAATAACATCATCATTGGAGCTGTAATCATCTTTGATGGTACAACCCTCTATTTTTGTACCATTACCTTTATCTCTTGGATGTGTAGACGTGGAAGGTCTCAAAGAAACTGAATGTCTTCTTGGTTCTTCGAAAATTATAATACCTTTATTTTTTCTCATATGCATGTGTTCTAGTTGTTGACTAGCTAATGTTTCGCCATGACCCATGATAGTTGTTTTGGGTTACATTTTTTTGCTGTTATTGCTCGAACATTACTAGTTTATTCAAATAGTTCGACTTCATTGTATAACGCTCTACTCAGTGGATTTCTTGCGTTTACCACTCTGTAGATCAGTCGATATTGTACTGCGATATATTTACGGCCTCTTTTGATTTTTTCATTCCTTAAATTTGAATTCTCAATCCTAATGCTTTGTTAAGATATGAATTTTTGAAGGACATCAAGCAATTTGGTGTTGTTTTAAATCAACTTCGGCCATCATACAAGTTACTTTGGATCCCATTAATGAGGACTTTCTCAAAGGTTTTCTCTATATTGTCAGTTAAACAACAAATCACTTATGTATCCCTTTCATATATGAATAATTGACAAAGACTAAATTGTATCATGCCGATATGAACCCAATAGTAGCATTCTCTTAGAGACTGTTTGACCTTAGCTAGTTTGAAGAAAGGGATATCTAGTACCGTTTCTTCAGTCTATCCTACGTAGGTTTCTCCTTCAGAGATTTTTACATTCATCTTACTCCTAAATGTAAATAAAGAGTTTTTGTATATTTCTCCTAGTCTAATTTTGGGCATCTCCCAATGGTTTATTGTAGATTCTGGAGTTTCTTCTTCAATTAATTCATTCTGAATAATTATGTGTTTAGATAAATGAATCATCTCTTTTACGTCCTTATAGTTTTCAGACATCATGAAAACTGTGTCTACGCTGTTTAAAGCTTTGTCTAAACTTTCTTCATCATCTGATGTTATTTCATCAATAGATTCGTAGTCATATTCAGAGACAAGTTCTTTTGCTTAGATTTCATAATCTAGTTCGTATCTCTATGCTGGTTTGTATCTCTCTTCAGAGAATAAAAATGCTCTGACATTTTGTTTCATATTTTTACGAAGGCATTTATTGGCATAATGTCTCTTCTCCCCCACCTAACTAGCAATGATCACTCTCTTCTAGTGATTTTTCTTTAAGGTATGAGGGCTTTTTATCAATGAAAAAAGTATAAGATTTCTTTATAATATATCTTTTCCAAGGTTTATGCTTTTCTCTTGATAGGTTCTTTTTTTTTTTTTTAAATTCTTCCACTTCTTTACATATCTTTTGATGCTTCCAAATCTTCTTTTCTAGAAATTTTTCTTCGTGAAATTTGGCTTTCTTTTGCAACCATTGTGTTTATTATGTTGTCGACTTTTGTGCAACAATCTTAACTCATACAAGCTTTTTTCAAATCTTTTACTGTTGGGGAAATGACAAATGACCCCCTCATGTATCTCGGATTTGCATGTAACGCCCCCGAAAATCCGGAGCTCCGCCGTCCCGAACTCCCGGGTCGTTAACCTACTGGATCATATCGACCTGTCAAATCCTGTTTACTTACACATACTTCCAAAACAGTTAATCCGATAACAACTCAAACTCTTCACATTCAGTATTACAAAACTGCTCAAACTTGAACTATTAAGATCTAGGTTCTTTACAAACTCAAGTTCTTATAGAACAAGTTAACAAAACTGACCCACGCAGGGGTCTCCTTACACAGTAGTGATGGGCTCATCGGGATCTCACACAGACTCTAACCCATTCCCGAACATGCTACATTTGATCATTACCTGCAGAAGGGAGCCAAACGAAGGGTGAGCTTTTGAGAGCCCAGTAAGGTCGTACAAGGACTACAAAAGAGATTATAACACCACTCCAAAAAAATCCAACTGACGATAATTTAAAAAAAAACACTTCGAACGATCAAAACTCAATGATTACCCAAACTGAGCAAAGTTCATCAGAAATAGATACCAAAATAAATATTAACAATCAGAACAGATCCAAAACGATCAATAAAAGATCCTTTTTAAGTCCGCATTTCCAAGTACCACAAAAATTTTCCTTGCTCAAGGGATTTCAATCCGAGCAGAAATTCATTTCGAAAATACAGCAAGATTTCTCGAGAGATTTTAACCCAAGCAGAAATCAAATCAGATAATACGATAAAGGCTTGTCAGGGGATTTCAACCCAAGTACAAATCCTTCTAACTAAGTGCAATGAATGTTTGTCAAGGGCTTTCAACCCAAGCACAAATCATTCTAGCTAAAGAAAATAAAAAATCAAATGTTGATCCTGGGCGATTGCAATGCCATTATGGCAAGCTCATATAGTGTACACATGCATGTTGTACTAAAATAATTACTAGTCCACATGGGTACTAGCCTGCTTTTCTTGCAGGATTCAACCAGCCTTATACCGCCTCCCCACTAAACAGGTACCCAGGTCAACACAGAAATTAACAATATCAATGAGCGTTAACATAAGCTCATATCCCCAAAATCAATTCGGGTTCCCATAACAATAATCATACTGACATAAGTCAGCATTCGAGATTTTCAAAAGAAATCATAATTTTAGAAGAAAATCACAGATAAACAACAAAAACGATTACGATCAGATATCAGATTTAGACATAACAATTCAGAAGAAATCAAAATTTCAGAAGAAAAATCACAGATAAACAACAAAACGACTGCGAATAATTATCGAATATAATCACAACAATTCGGGAGAGTCGATACAGACAATTATCAAATTTGCTCAGCCCGCAATAACATGCAAGCATCACAAGATTTCCAAATAACCGATTCAGGTTTAACATTAGGGTTTTCTGGGGAAGAACATGCTGATATCAATACATAACTCAGAGTTCGGCATTAGCCGTAAATATATCGAAGGAATACTTACGAGTACGAGTAATCAAATAAGAGTTCGGACAAAAGTTACCCAAGGTTCAGATAAAATCCCTTACCTGGATCCGTAACTAAATTATCCTAACAGGAAGTCTTTAGTTTAACCTAAACAGAATAATCGAATCATTAGAATACAGCCTACAGAACAAAAGTATAACTTAATAAGAACTCACACATGCTCCCAAAATGAACCTCCTCTCACCGGGTATGTAAAATTACTGAAACGCCCCTAGGTGTACAATTACCAAAATGCCCCTCTCGGACTTAAATTACCAAAATGGTCTTCCCATAAGTAGAATCACTAAAATAAACTTTCCATATGTAAATTTATGTAAAAATACCTTTCTTAGGTCAAATTACGAAAATGCCCCTTCGGGTGGCAAATTACCAAAACACCCCCCGTTACACTTAAATTCTCAAAATGACTTTTTCATAAGAAAAGTCACTAAAATAATCATACTGTATGTCAATTTACTTCAAAATACCTCTTATAAGTAAAATTACCAAAATACCCCTTCGGGGTGGTAAATTACCAAAACACCCCTGGGGGTTTTTCAGCACCGAAAAAATCTAAAAAATATCTTAATCCGCTATTTTAAGTATCATGATGTCATTTTTGGATTAAAAAGTATTGTAGAATATTTTTGTCCAAAAATCCCGAACCGGTGTTCGGGCCGAGCGCTAGAAGGTCAGTTTCGCAAAAAATACCTATCGGCCTCAGAATGGTCTGAAATTTTAGAATATGAATAATATCAGTAAAATAGAGTTTGCATAAAATTTTTAAGTTAAAATAACTTGGTTTGATATGCTAAATAAATCGATAAAGTTCTTTGATCGGTACCCCAATTTAGCACTCTTAGCGGACTCTGAAAATTCCCAAAATTTTTCAGAGCGTAGATCTCGTAAAATTATCTGGGGTTACTGGTTTAAATTTTGTCTAATTTTGGCTCTAGATATTTATGAAAATTTGATTAAAAAACTACCTAAATGAATTTCACCTTTAGCGACAATAACACACACTATTCAAATCATACACACACTATTCAAATCATACACACACACTATTTCACATTTTTTTACACACACCTCTCATCTTCCACCTCCCGCCGCACATACACCCACGAATTTGTCATCAATCTACTAAGAAAACACTTACATGATACTAATTTCAACATAACACATCTTAAAACCATTTAATGTACATAGTTACACCCACAATTCACAATCCGTAACTCATATCTTCAAGAACACACTCACGCACTCTCATGGCACACACTCATACTCGCACACCCAGACCTTCGAACACTCAAAAAAAATCACAAATCATCCCCAAATTAATTCTATACCATATTAATACCTCCCTACATTAGCTCTCTCCACAATCACTCACCATCTTCACGAAAACTCCCTTGCATAAAGCTTCAACACACTACCAAATATGAAATTTGCAAACTGGGAAGGAGGGGGAAAAGATTACCTTTAAGCTTCCTCTGCGAAGCTCTCTCTCTCTCTCTCGAATTCTTCTCTGTTTTGCCCCTCTCTCTGTTTTTCCCTTCTGTTTCTCTTCTCCTTTTCCGTTCTTCTTCTCTGTTTCTCTTCACTGTTTCTCTTCTGCTGAAACTTACCTGAAAGGGAAAGTTTCCTCTTTTGTTTTTTTTTCTTTAGACTTATCCCTCCCTTCTCAGTTATCTTCTCTTTTTTTCCTAGCTCAGTCATTAAGATAGTAGGAAGTGTCAACATCTTGTAACAAATTGTCAAATTTTGCAAAATTGCCCATCTAATTTTCAAAAATTACAAAAATACCCCAAAATTTCAAAAATTACATTTTTGTCCCAAATTTATTTTAAGCTTTCACAAGCTTCTAATACCCGAGTATTGTTCAAAATTAGAGCCTATTTATTTTTCGGAGCCCGAATGGTTATTTTAATCGGGTCCCAAAGTTCGGGATATTACATTCTTCCCCCCTTATAAAAATTTCGTCCTCGAAATTTGCTCGCGAATATTCCATAACACCTAGGCACTACACTTCTAGTGCGTTACTCTGATAACTCTATATCGTAGCTGAGCTATCTCTAATTTTCATACCCAAATTCCTATCCCACGAATACTCAAACACAATTATTTATATTTAAATCGAAATGCTGAACTGAACTCTGTCCGACCAACATTTCGCTCTAACTTTTCTAGAACTTGCTGAACAGAGCTTACACCACTCTGAATTCCGTGCATATCCACAGATCAAGTCAAGCTCTAATACGACAAACTTTTACTGCAGTTTACGATAATATACCAGAAATTTTATCCATTATACAACTTACTCAATTCTTGTAAGCTTAATCCTAGGCTCGAGGCGTATTAAAATGCTAAGCGATAGTCATGTGTAACTTGCAATCGACCTAGGCTATCATGGGTAGGGTAACCAATTCATACAAGCACTTATGCCTCATAGCAGACAGTAAAATTGTAGCTACTAGGCTTTCACTGCACACTCTAATACCTCAAAACAACGAGTCCAAATTATTGACAAGTTCATCATCGAAATATGAATACGCACTCACATGCCTTGCACTTCCACCAAAGTTTAAAGCTCTAAGTTATCACATTACTTTTGATTCACAGTCACATTATCCTATATAAACCTCGTAGCTTTATCCTTCAATCATCTGTTTCAGCTAAACGTTTAAAATCTTCCAGTTCTGAAAGCAAATAACCAGCAGTTTGTTATCTCAGGTTCAGATAAATTTCTATTTTATACCAAATCATCGGATAATTTATCCAAACCTAATCAGCATTCCCAGAGTCTATTCTCGCTCACAGATTATCTGAGGTTTAGGAATCTACCTAACCTCATATCCAGGTAAGGGAAACTATGCAAATATTGATAGTAATAATCATAATCAGGCAATTAAAATACAAAAATCTTTAACAGAAATTATGCATATTGGCTCTTGGAGTTCACAACAGAATTCTGTGACATTCCAGAAGAAAACAACGGACACAGAAACAATGATACTTGTCTGAAGAAGCAAAGTCAACCCAACAACTCAGAGCAATCAGAATCAGAAGGAGTTATTGGTCCTTAATAAAATTCATAGCTTTCCCATGGCCAGTGGGTCAGATACTACCACATCAAGTCCAAATAGATTCAAAAGGACAGATAAATATCTCGAAAAGGAATAAGACGAACCAGCATGAATGACATCTTCTTTGACGTCTCAGCATAAGCTGACATTCAATTAAGTCGTCCTTGAATTCAATATGCAAAAGAATGATTCAGATGACAGAGCAAAATTCCAAATCCCTTCTTGAGCCCCTAAACCAAACCTTCAGTCTTAACACCAGTCATCTTTCCAAGGCACCACTCTTACTCATCAATCAAATCATCAACTTAACTACTATGCATACCGTATAACTTTCCAAATACGATTAGGATTTCCCTAAAAATACCAGATATGTGATTAGCAAATCACCAATTCATACCTAGTATGATATCAAAATCCTGAATAACAGTTAGAGTGAGGTCCATAGAAAGATTTCTATCCCAAACATAGATTGTATACTCACTGATAACCACAAAATAGCCGAAGACTCTCCCAACAGAGTACTTATCACAAGATCAGTCCCTAACAGATTAGTTTCACCTTCAATCACTATGCGAAGGTAGAGGATACAAAGGTACTTGACACTCCATAATCAAACCATAAATGGAAATCTAATGGATTACCATGTAGTGTACCTGGCATTACATCATCAGAACGTCCTAAGCAGACATTATACAAACCTTAACTGATATTCTGGGCCTCAGCCCTTACTGACCTTGTCCTCTTCTTGTCGAGGAACACAACCCATTATTACACTAGCAATAGGTACCCAACTGATTATTTCTCACAAACAGACAATTTCAAACTTAACGTTTCACGCTGCCATGCTTAAATGACTTCTATCTCACATATCGCATGGGGTGGCCAGAAAATTGACCCGCCACCCTAACCAGTACTCTGTGTTAGTCAAACTCCAGAACCATAAAACGGTCCAAGTCTAATACTCTGAGCTGGTCGAGTGCCTTCACCCCGCGCTCCCTTAAATTTCATATCATGCCTTAATCAAATTTCAAAACTCTATCCAGATCTCAATACCATCGAACCATAGTGGCCTGAATCTCTTACTCTATCCCAACCTTTAACCTTGGGCACCAAACTGTGCCGACTGTAAAACTTTTGCTGACGACTGTCAGCTCATACAAATTCGTTCGGAGAAAAATTCTCACTTATCTCCCTTTTATCGCCGTAGGTTTACTTATGTCTTCCTCCATTGTCAGACTTAGACTGTTCCAAAACATCTTCCAAATAAAGACATTTCATATCGCTCGTCAATCGAGCTGAGGGCATTCTATTTCTCAGTCCAGGCCTAAGCCCCCATTCAGACTTTTGGGCAGTTATCTGCCTCCAGGAATAACTTTCTTACTGCGAATCTAACAACTCATGATATCTCATCTCAACCTTGTTTATTGACTCTTAATCTGCTTGCCTCACATTAACAAACTTCCTTAACATCGGTTCATGAAATCTCGTAAAAATACCCGTCGAGTAATAACTCTCTATACTGTTCCCCAGTGACATCAATCAATTGCTGATGAGTCAAATTCTTCAATACTCTTTCCACCCCTGATCGACCTCGTCTCTCAGTTTATTTCCAACAACTTCAATCTTTCGTCACTTCACTTATAGTTGCTCAAAGTTTCCTCAACTTTACCAATCCACTTTGCTACTTCTACAGGGTCCAATAACCTCCCTGTAGCTAATCATTTTATTTATTAAGATCACCCAAGATACTCTTATCTCAAGGTTATGGTTATGGTTAAACCAGATTAGATACTCCTAGCTATATGATGTCAAATCCTATGTCATCAAAGTCAGAATCGGATTCGTAGTCTTTAGAATCATAACTATCAGTTCTAAGATTCTGTTGTTTTTTCTATTGGGTAGGGTTGCCTCTCTACAATCATAATACTCATACAGTACATTTTCCAATCAAAACATCATCTGATCAGGTCTTTCTAATACCGGGCATTTTCCTGTTCCATCTTATACAATCCTCTTGGAATTTTATCTATCGGGGACCACTAGGCCCTCCATATCATTACCACTGCTAGAGCTTCAAATTCTGACCATACGGATACAATAAAAGGTAATCAAAGTTATACCAACACGGGTATAAAGAACAACACGATGACTAGTCAAGGTAGACTTCTTAACGCTACCATCATCCTACCCCGCTCTCGTTAACCGGAATACCATTCTACATAAACGTGTTACCTATACCCTGTGGTTCCGTGCCTACAAAATCATATGCTTAAGTGCTAAATACCACAAGACCAAACTGCTCTGATACCAACTGTAACGCCCCCGAAAATCTGGAGCTCCGTCGCCCCGAACTCCCGGGTCGTTAACCTATCGGTTCACATCGACCTGTCAAATCCTGTTCACTTACACATACTTCCAAAACAGTTAATCCGATAACAACTCAAACTCTTCACATTCAGTATTGCAAAACTGCTCAAACTTGAACTATTAAGATCTAGGTTCTTTGCAAACTCAAGTTCTTATAGAACGAGTTGACAAAACTGACCCACGCAGGGGTCTTCCTACACAGTAGTGATGGGCTCATCGGGATCTCACACAGACTCTAACCCATTCCCAAACATGCTACATTTGATCATTACCTGCAGAAGGGAGCCAAACGAAGGGTGAGCTTTTGAGAGCCCAGTAAGGTCGTACAAGGACTACAAAAGAGATTATAACACGACTCCAAAAAAATCCAACCGACGATAATTTAAAAAAAAACACTTCGAACGATCAAAACTCAATGATTACCCAAACTGAGCAAAGTTCATCAGAAATAGATACCAAAATAAATATTAACAATCAGAACAGATCCAAAACAATCAATAGAAGATCCTTTTCAAGTCCACATTTCCAAGTACCACGAAAATTTTCCTTGCTCAAGGGATTTCAATCCAAGCAGAAATTCATTTCGAAAATACAGCAAGATTTCTCGAGGGATTTTAACCCAAGCAGAAATCAAATCAGATAATACAATAAAGGCTTGTCAGAGGATTTCGACCCAAGTACAAATCCTTCTAACTAAGTGCAATGAATGTTTGTCAAGGGCTTTCAACCCAAGCACAAATCATTCTAGCTAAAGAAAATAAAAATCAAATGTTGATCCTGGGCGATTGCAATGCCATTATGGCAAGCTCATATAGTGTACACATGCATGTTGTACTAAAATAATTACTAGTCCACTTGGGTACTAGCCTGCTTTTCCTGCAGGATTCAACCAGCCTTATACCGCCTTCCCACTAAACAGGTACCCAGGTCAACATAGAAATTAACAATATCAATGAGCGTTAACATAAGCTCATATCCCCGAAATCAATTCGGGTTCTCATAACAATAATCATACTGACATAAGTCAGCATTTGAGATTTTCAAAAGAAATCAGATTTTTCAGAAGAAATCATAATTTTAGAAGAAAATCACAGATAAACAACAAAAACGATTACGAACAGATATCAGATTTAGACATAACAATTCAGATGAAATCAGAATTTCAGAAGAAAAATCACAGATAAACAACAAAACGACTGCGAATAATTATCGAATATAATCACAACAATTCGCGAGAGTGGATACAGACAATTATCAAATTTGCTCAGCCCGCAATAACATGGGAGCATCACAAGATTTCCAAACAACCGATTCAGGTTCAACATTAGGATTTTCTGGGCAAGAACATACTGATATCAATACATAACTCAAAGTTCGGCATTAGCCGTAAATATATCAAAGGAGTACTTACGAGTACGAGTAATCAAATAAGGGTTCGGACAAAAGTCCTTACCCAAGGTTCAGATAGAATCCCTTACCTGGATCCGCAGCTAAATTTTCCTAACCGGAAGTCTTTAGCTTTAACCTAAACGGAATAATCGAACCATTAGAATACAGCCTACAGAATAAAAGTATAACTTAATAAGAACTCACACATGCTCCCAAAATGAACTTCCCCTCACCGGGTATGTAAAATTACTGAAACGCCCCTAGGGTGTACAATTACCAAAATGCCCCCTCGGACTTAAATTACCCAAATGGTCTTCCCATATGTAAATTTAAGTAAAAATACCTTTCTTAGGTCAAATTACCAAAATACCCCTTCGGGGTGACAAATTACCAAAACACCCCCGTTGCACTTAAATTTTCAAAATGACTTTTTCATAAGCAAAGTCACTAAAATAATCCTACTATAAGTAAAATTACCAAAATACCCCTTCGGGGTGGTAAATTACCAAAACACCCCTGGGGGTTTCCCGGCATCGGAAAAATCTCAAAAATATCTTAATCAACTATTTTAAGCATCCTGATGTCATTTTTGGACTAAAAATTATTTTAGAAAATTTTTGTCCGAATATCCCGAACCGGTGTCCGGGTCGAGCGATAAAAGGTTAGTTTCGCGAAAAATACCTATCGACCTCAGAATGACCTGAAATTTTAGAATATGAATCATATTAGTAAAATAGAGTTTTCATAAAATTTTTAGGTTAAAATAACTTGGTTTGATATGCTAAATAAATTGATAAAGGTCTTTAATCGGTACCCTAATTTAGCACTCTTCGCGGACTCTGAAAATTCCCAAAATTTTCCAGAGCGTAGATCTCATAAAATTATCTGGGGTTACTGGTTTAAATTTTGTCTAATTTTGGCTCTAGATATTTATGAAATTTTGATTAAAAAACTACCTAAATGAATTTCACCTTTAGCAACAATAACACACACTATTCAAATCATACACACATTATTTCACATTTTTTACACACACCTCTCATCTTCCACCTCTAGCCGCAGCACCCAACCCCCCCAAACTCACACATACACCCACGAATTTGTCATCAATCCACTAAGAAAACACTTACATGATATTAATTTCAACATAACACATCTTAAAACCATTTAATGTACATAGTTACACCCACAATTCACAATCCGTAACTCATATCTTCAAGAACACACTCATGCACTCTCATGGCACACACTCATACTCGCACACCCAGACCTTCGAACACTAAAAAAAAAGTCACAAATCATCCCCAAATCAATTCTATACCATATTAATACCTCCATACACTAGCTCTCTCCACAATCACTCACCATCTTCACGGCAACTCCCTTGCACGAAGCTTCAACACACTACCAAATATGAAATTTGCAGATTGGGAAGGAGGGGGAAAATATTACCTTTAAGCTTCCTCTACGAAGCTCTCTTTCTCTCCTAATTCTTCTCTGTTTTGCCCCCTCTCTATTTTTCCCTCCTGTTTCTCTTTTCCTTTTCCGTTCTTCTTCTTTGTTTATTTTGTTTCTCTTCACTGTTTCTCTTCTACTGAAACTTTTCCAAAAGGGAAAGTTTCCTCTTTTGTTTTTTTTCTTTAGACTTATCCCGCCCTTCTCAATTATCTTCTCTTTTTTTTTCCTAGCTTAGTCATTAAGATAGTAGGAAGTGTCAACATCTTGTAACAAATTTTCAAAATAGCCCCTCTAATTTTTAAAAATTATAAAAATACCCCCAAAATTTCAAAAATTATATTTTTGCCCTAAAATTCTTTTAAGCTTCCACAAGCTTCTAATACCCGAGTATTGCTCAAAATTAGTGCCCGTTTATTTTTTGGAGCCCGAATGATTATTTTAATCGGGTCTCGAAGTTTGGGATATTATATTGCAAGTCGGCCCTTCGGGTATTAATTTTTACAGTTGACCCCCTTTATCTATTAATAATTACACCTGGCTAAAATTAGACATGAAACTTCACTAAAATGCCAAAGTATACATGTTAACTAAAAAAAAACCCTTTAAAATTTAAATTGAACTAACCCTTCTTCCCCGTACCTCGCCCTCTGCCCACCCTTGCTGATGCCATCAATATACCAATGAGGCCCCTTCCGTTCCCTCCACCCCATCCCTTACACCCAATGCCGCTGTTGAAATTAACAGCCAATGCCCCAACCCTTCGCCCCCGCCCTTCCCCAGCCCCTGCCCCCGCACAGCACACCCCCGATGCCTCTTCCCTTCTGCTCACCGCTGCCATCATCGACCGGCGTCGATCTGGGCTTGGTGACCTTGTGCGATTATGATGCAATTTTTGCCCTGATTTGATGCGGTGCCCATGTGCGATTGCGGGGTTTCATGGTTGTGGGCTACTTTTTTGGTGTGGTGGTGGTGTACAATGGTGGTTAAGGCTATTTTAAGGTGGTTAGTTATGGTTGTGGTGGCGGCATGCGGTGGTGGATTGGGTGGTTGGTGGTGATACTGTTGAGGTTTTTGGCTGTAGTATGAGCACGGTGGGGATTTAGTGGTTTGGGTTGGTAGTGGGTTTGGTGGTTGGGGGTGGTGCTTATATTGGTGATGGTGGTGCTTGAGGGTGGTTGTGGGTGTGGCAACGACAGCGTCTCAATGGTGGTAACGAAAGAAGGATGAAAAATTGAGGAAGAGAGAAGTAATAAGAATTATTGGATGAAAGGGCATTTGTGTCCTTTTTCATGTCAATTGAACAATTAATTGGTCAAAATTGATCGATTGTCCTCAATTGCAAAAAAATTGATAGTTTAGGGGTCAATTGCAAAAATTAATACCCGAGGGGGTCGACCCGCAAACATGATATACCTGAGGGGGGCAATTTGTCATTTCTCCTTTACTGTTTGTACTTAAATGTAATATTTCTTTAATACTCTTCTTCCACAGATGTAAGCTATACAGAATGCTTAATGAAAATTAAAAACATTTTTGGGGTACTTCCGAGTGTCGAGGAGTGTGACGAGTTTCAGGATAGGTTGGTCGTGTATGGAACCCACTTCGAATTTCGTCGTTTTGGGTAGAGAAATGGGTACGCTGGGAATAACTATATTAGGGTTGTGATATATTAGTGTGGATAGTGTTCTGATAAGTGATTTGTCAACCTAAGTTAATTATGAGAATTTGATCGAGAACGTGTTAGTTTCAGCTCATGTGGATTGAGGTAAGAGATTTATATCCAAAACCAAATTTCATCTATTTGTCCTCATAAATATTTTTTTATATTGCTATCGAATTTTCTTTGAACTCCGTTATAGTTAAAATGTGCATTGTTTGCCTTTAATGCCCTGTTTTGAGCCTTACAAGTTTATTGGAAATCTTATTCGATGCTTCGTATTTATTTCTCGTTGTGCATCGACTTAATCATTGTAATATCGTTTATTGTCATTCTGTTAAATTGACATGAGATTCTGCATTGGTGTGTTTAGCGGGAGTTGGTGCATATTGGTGTGGGCTAGCATCTTGATGGACTAGCCGGTGTATTAGTGTGGGCTAGTACCTTAACGGACTAGCCGGTGTATTGGTGTGGGCTAGTGCCTTGATGGACTAGTCGGTGTAAAGTGTTAGTGATCATCACCTTTGTGGCTTTGCTAAATGATTACCCTGCACTGCTTGTGTGGCTTTGCAATTGCTCATGTTCAATATTATTCGTGAATGTTTGCATCGTATCTAAAAATCATATTACTATCTAATCGAACTAATTATGATTATTTTGAAACTCTTGAAAAAGTATCACTGAATTGCATATGTGAATTATTTCTTAAATTCTTTGGTTGAGCGACCTTATTGAGCTCTCAAAAGCTCACTCCCGTTTGATTTCCTTTCCTCAGGAGATAATAAACAATAGATTGCATTAGGTGTGGATTAGATCTGAGCCGAGCGAGGGAAAGAAAATTTATTTTCAGTCATTGTCATTAGAAATTTTTACCTAGTCTTGTTGATTCAATTATGATAGTACGCTAAGAGTACTATATTACTCCATGGTTTAGTGGCTTTGACTGGCTAATGATTTTAAATTGGTTGAATTTGAGGTCATTATTGTCTTAGTGTATATGATCGAATGAGTGTTAATGTTCCGAAAATCTCGAGATGTTACAGTAGTACCTTGTGCAAGCACACGTGTACCACAGGTTAGCGTTAGGTACGTCGCGCATATTGAATAGTGTATAGTAATAATTAGCAAGTGAAATTTTACACTACGGTACCTTAGGCTATATCAAAATTTCTGGCAAATTTTTATAATTTTCTAAAATCGTATGTATTTTTAGTATTTTCAGATGTGTAAAATTCTTTTGGAGCCTTTAAACTCATGAAAATATTCTGAAAAAATTAGAGTAATGTTTTTATGGTACAAATAAGTCCCAGATTAAGTTTGGTGATTTTTAGAGTTGATTTGCTATCATTTTCGTATTACATTGGATTTTGCAAAACGAAAAATTTTAAAATAGTTTTGATTAAATTTTGGTTTCAATTTCTATAATTTTTATAGGTATTAACTGTTATAAAAATTTTGGGAGTTTATTTTCTGCTAGAAACAATTATTGCTATTTATGGGCTTTTATTGTATTTAAAGAAATTATTATAATTTGAAAATATTCAAAATTTTAGAAAATTCATATTTTGACTTTTATTAATGTTTTAAGCAATAAAAGTGTTTTGTTATAATTTAATATGTATTTGGAGTATCGTTACGCATTAAAGAACGCATATGAATTTCAGTTAGGTTAGCCGTGTGTAGGACCGCTTTGAGTTGCACGATTTCAGCGTTGAGAGTGAGTACGCTGTGGGTAGTTATTATTAGGTTTATAGTATAGTAGTGTAGATTATTATTGTAATAAATGAGTTTGCCATTTTAGGTTAATTCAAGAATTTTTGGAGCGAGGTTGATTAGCTTCGCATAACTTGGATCGAGGTAAAGAATTCTATCCGAACACGATTTTATTGCTCTGATTTCAAATACTTATAATAATAGTTTTACAAACTACATTGGATTTTCATTTTTATGATTGATATAAAAATATTTTTAAATTGCCCGTGAAATTCTAATTTGAGCCTTATAGCGATCGTTTGAAATTCTGGTTCATTCTCTTTTGTTTATTGACTCAATCATCGTAAAATATTTTCAATTATATTTATTTCTTCTAAATGTTGACATGAGTTAGTAATCATGGGAGTTATAAGGATGGTATGTTGGTAGGATTAAACTAGTACCTAAATAGACTAGTCAGTGTATATATGCATATGTGAAGTGTATCGAGCACTGCCGGGGTGGCTTTGCTATATTATACTGCTCATATTCAATGTTAACTATTTATGTTTTATTATACCTGAAGAATTTTGAATGACTATTGATTTGAGGGATCGAGATGATACTCGTCCCTATGTTTATATCGAATTGATGTGACTTCATAAAAAACAAAATCCTTTAAAATATGTTAGTTGACTTAAATGTAAAAAAATCGTTTGAATGGTTTTAAGTGTTTTTAAATCTTTGATCAAACTTACTGGTCTCTCAAAAGCTCACACTCGCTTGACTTCCTTTTCGCAGGTGATAGCCAGCATTAAATTGCCTGAGAATGGATTGGAACCGAGCGTAAGAAAGAGATTTGATCTTAGTATTTATCATTAGAGCCCCGACGTAGGTGAAAGTTATTGTTTAAAAT
Organism: Escallonia herrerae; assembly: GCA_033070095.1. Lineage (NCBI taxonomy): Eukaryota > Viridiplantae > Streptophyta > Magnoliopsida > Escalloniales > Escalloniaceae > Escallonia > Escallonia herrerae. The sequence continues at coordinate 216,158 of JAVXUP010001257.1, forward strand.
TTTCAGACTTAGAGTTGAGACTATTTGATAATGGTCTACTGAGTGTAAGATAAATGGATCAGCTACTCTGATAACAATCGTTCATTTGTTGAGGTGGGGGATATTATTATCTTAGTGATCTGATCGAATGAGTGTTTAATGTTCCAAAAATTTCGGGATGTTACAGATGAACAATAAAATTTTGTTAAACCCACTCACGGTAATGGTGTACTCGCCACCTAGAGGCCTCTAATGGCCAATCTGAGTGCACCAAAGAACTCAGAAGACCCAAAATAGTGGGGTTACGAAATTTCTGAACCCCAAAAACCATCGGAGGGCAGCGTGTGGAGCCCATGCTCGTTGTGCCGCATCGCAAGGCCATGGGCCCACTTGGCATGACACCTCAACCGCGCGTGAGGCACGTGTAGGCAAATGTTACCTTCCCCACGTGCAGTGGTGGCGCGTGAGGGCTGTTTCCGGCCAGTTTTGACCCCATCGCCGACGCGTGGAGCCTTGTATTGGCTTTTGAATTTCTCCTGTGGTTTTAAATTTACCTTTGTATCCTCCGTGTGTATTCTATTTAATTTTTAAACTGCTTTTCTATAGAAATTAGCTTTAAAATTTTATTTTATACGCACATAATTTTTTCCTTAATTCCAGAGGGTATATTAGGGTTATATTTGCTTTTGTCGTATTTTAAGAATTTATCTCTTGTTTTTAGGCTATTTGTGAATATTTTTGTGGTCCCCAAAACATGAATAATGTGGAAATATTATTTTTTATACTTCGTGGGCAGAAATAAATATTTTGGAGAGCTATATGACATAGATGAATTATGTTTTATTTGTTTGCATTGATTCATGTTATGGTTTAAATATACTTTTGTTTAGGTATATTTGTTGGGCTTTAGTAAGCCAACACTTTTTAAACCCAATATCAAGGCCTTCTCGTCCGTTTTCCTTGGAAGAAGAATGTGGCCTATTCATCTATTTAATTGCCTTTCAACTTGTTTTTAAAGCATGCTAGTTTTAGATTAAATTGATGGATATTAGATTATCATTCTAAATAAACTTATGTGGTAACTTTTGTATATAGTTATTAGAATGCGAATAGAGCTCAATGAAGTCCTTGTACACTTTGTTATATGGTGCAACTTTTATACTGTTCTAAATTATCATGGGGATGATTTATTACATTGTGTATTATATAATAAAATTTATTACAAAAAATTACTTGATAAATATTTTTCCCAATTCACATACATGGGAGATGATTATGAGCTTAATAAATTTTTGATTTCATGATGTAAGGAAAGATAATATTTTTTATTTGAATTTTTTGAAATAAAAAGAAGGATGTATAATTAATGTCTTTTTCTTTGTGCAAACTAATGTAGTGAATAGAATGACCACCAAGAATGTCATAGCTGATCTCATTTAGGGTGACAAACTTCACAGAGTAATCATAATGTTTGGCACAAAAAGATGAAATTCATACTGAATGAATAAGAGCTCGAGGAGCACTTGACCAAAGAGCTGCCTACCAGAATTGGGATTTCCAAATAAGTTTTTAGAATTTTAGGTCTGATTTGAGGAAATTAGGGCCAATTTTTGGTTAATTTAGTGAGAGGCCATTCTTTGGCATCTTTGGTTCCTAAAAATGACAAACAATTTGTACTTTCATCTTGCATCTATGTTACAATGACCGATTTAGGAAATTTATGGGATGATCTGATGCTTTGTATGAGTGCATATCATGACCAACTTATTCAATCAACAGTTTTGATAGCAACTTCTAATGAACTACATAGGTTTGAAAATGAAATCAAAGAGTGGCATGGGTCTAGATTTTTCATCAACTTTGTTTGGAAATACTCCAGATGAAGTAGGATAATCTTTAAAGACGATTTTTGAAGTCAGATTGATGAAAGAGGAAGCCAAATGTCTCATTTTAATGATTTTCATGGCTAGCACGCCAATAATGGCTAAATGTATTGACTATACACACTCATCGTATATGGATAAATCCCAACTTATTTAAGTTGAGTTTGTCAAAAAGAAAGTTTTTCTGCCATCGTTGGCAAAAACTTTTCAAAAAGTAGGTGGAAATGGTGTTACCGGGGGGCATATCCAAAACACCATAAAATAGTTTCTACACCAAAATAATATAAGAATGGTGTTATTGGGGATATCGATGCTCCAAAATGACCAAAGAGCAATTGATTTGTATCAAGAAATATGATGCCAAGTCACTAGAGGCTCTAAACCAACAAGGCCTTTCATCATCATATAAAAAATAGCAAAAGAAAGATGATGTCATGGTTGATACATATTTTGAAAAGCCATTTGTGACGGGAGATCACTTTAATTTTCATGGATACCAAGGTACAAGTACATTTATATTACCTTTGGATCCATCATATATAGGTATGCAACTCCCACTTTGGATTTGCGGTTCACACCAATGTTTATTTTGGTTTTATGGCTTTCAAATCAACATGCTTTACATATTGTTTTAAATGCAAAAGTTTATTTGATAAGACCATGATACTATGGCCATATGTTCATATTTGTTAAGTATGTGTGCAAAGTGGTATGCTAAATAAAGTTTCTCTAAGGGAGGGAGAAAACCACTCAATTGGTTGCTCAAAATTGTTTGCAATGGCCATCAATAGTGAAAATTACTTCACTTTGAAAGGGTGCAAGGCTATCAATAGTAAATATATTTTCACTTTGGTGAGTGTATATCGATATAAGAGTGCATGCCTATTTATAGTGATCGGTGCATTGATAGAAAATATTTTCTTGGTACTGGTGTATGCAAAATCAAGATGGTACATGTTAAGCCAATAGATGGTTTATCGATAGTGAAAGGATGCCTACCGATAGTAAAAAATGCTTCAACTTTGAAGATTGCAATGCTATCGATAGTGAGAAAATGTTCTTCTTAGTACACTCCAATGTTATCTTGGTGTAAATAAAGCCAATTGATGGCTAATTGATAGTAAAAATACTTGCACTAAATGCAAGTCTATCGATAGTAAAGCAAGGCTATCGACAGTGAAAGGCGGCTGTTGACAGTAAAAATGCTTACATGTTGAAGAGTGCAATGCTATCGACAGTAAAAGGGTGGCTATCGATAGTAAAAGATTGCTTCCACTTTGAAGAGTGCAATGCTTTCAATATTGGAAAAATAATCTTTTCAGTACACTCTAATGTTATCGTGGTGTAGCCTAAAGCCAATTGATGGCAAATCAATAGTGACAAAATGTTTTCCCTTTGAAAGATATGACCCTTTGCAATTTCCAAGTATTTAATTGCTTGATTCAGGGGTATTGTTTGCACAAAAATATATTTTTTTCACTAATGACTTGACTGTAATTAAATGCCACTAAATGGTATTTACTTTTTATTTATATTTTTGAAGGAGATTAGGAGGAAATCAAATCAGAAGAAAAAAAGAACACATGTGAAAATGTGTTCCTATTGATAAAGGATAAGTGTTGTTGGTTACTTGTTATTGAGAAGTTATTATCTAAGTGGTAGGAGTTATTTTTAAGTGGGTATTTTGTCTTATAGTGATAGTTATTTTTTACAATCTAGTCTCTAGTATAAAAGTTAGGTCAAAGAGGGACAAAAGGATCATCATCATCAGAGAAATGAATACTTTTCAAATCTTTTTCTTTCTTTTTCCTTTCATGTTTAGAGGCTTTTGTTGCCTATCAATATGGATTTCAGTTTCCTGGCTTGAGAACATTGCTGTGTAAACATTTACAATCAATCGAAAGTTCTCTTTGTCCTTTATGAACGCGCAGTCTTTTACTTTCAATTTTCATTTGTTTGTCAAAGTTTCTCACTTTCAATGAAGTTCCTGGTCCTAGGGACAAAAAAGATCGCACACTTTTAATCGATTGTACTGCAGATGCACAATCGATTGTGAGTTTTCCAACAGCGCAAACAGTACCACTAAAGATATTGAGTAACAAGTGTTAGCAATGGAAAAAAGGTTGGAGGAGTTGCTTAACCCATCTAATTCTAAATCCAGAGTTTGCAAACATCCGCAACGTCGAATTTTTAGGTCATCATAGATCTTAAAAATAATCTTCTTCATTCATTTTAGCTACTTTTGTCGATCTTTGCATATATTTGCACTTACAATGTTTGGGAAAAGAAGACAGGAGGAAAGCTGGATACCTAACTAAAAAGACTTAGGAAATTGTAACGACTACTGCATCTTTAATCTATACTGCAGTGAACAAACATATTTGGATTCAGCCCACCTATAATTTTTCCTTTAGAGCCCCAACCACCATTACTAGCAATTATAAATTGTTGTCAATAGTCTTTTTTTAGGACTTTAGTGGCAATTACTGGCTGCTGATTTTGCTAACAAAATTAAGCTTTTTAAATACCAATCACATTAAGACCACTGAGTTCGAAACGATTAAAAAAATCCCGTAATTAAATTAAGTTTTTTACCTACCAATCATATTAGGACCACTGATACTCTAGGGTCTCCCCTAGAGTTCTATTCCTAACGAAACCTTTTTTTTTCTCTCTTTGTGTGTTTAGCAATAGATGAGCAGGTTTTAGAACTCCTCAAAATGACCGGGAACTGATCCACATCTCATTGCCAGAGTAACAAAATTTTTGCTATAGAACGAATTCATCACTGTTAACAACCAATAACTATCGTGAGCGACGACTCTAGACTTACCGCGGATAACTAAATGATCTCAGATCTACCAAAAGGAGAGTATCAATAGCTCAGAAGCAGTCTGAGAAAGGTGACGTTGCTAGAGAGATATTTGGTAGGATGTTTTTATGACCCTCAAGATTGACTTTTCAAACTTCTCCAAGGGAAGCATCAAGTGGAGCATTTAGTCTATAGACAGCCACTGTTGATATAGATGTGCAACCAAATATGTACCCTTTACAACTAGACGACTTGGCATTGACTTAGCTTAGGTCTTTCAAAAATTAGGACATACAGGACAAACAACAGCTATAATTTTTTTATTCTTATAAGATCTGTCTTTATTAAATGACCACACATTTCTTGGTTCTTTTAGTGTCAACACCGGTGGTCCGTCCTTAAAAATTGAATGAGAGAAAATAGATATTGTATTTCGTTTTTTGGGCATTGTACATGATGTCTATTTATACTGTGCCTAGCTTACATTTGAATATACACAAATACATGGATAAGATAATTAAGCATTTGAATTAGGTGATTTAGATTTATCATCTAACTGAGATTGTTTGGATACTTCAATAGCCCCCCGCAAACTTAAGTGAATTGGGTGATAAGGATTTACAATAAACGTGTAAGGCTCAAAACAGGGTATTAAAGGCAAATGATGCAATTCATAACAATTATAACAAAGTTTAAAGAAAATTCAATAACAATTTAGAAAAAATAATCATGAGGACAAATTGACAAATTTGGGTTTTTGATAGAAATTCCTTACCTCGATCCAAGGGCTGAAGCTAAGAACGCTATCGATCAAATCCTCGGAGTTAACCTAGGTTGACAAAGTCACTTATCCGAACACTATCGATACCACTATATTATAAATCTAATATAACTATTTACAGCGTACCCATTTCTCTACCCGAAATGACAAAATTCGGAGCGAGTTTCACACACGCCCAGCCTATACCTCAAAACTCGTCACACTCCTCGAGACTCAAAAATATCCCTAAAATATTTTTAACATCCATTAAGCTTTATTTATAGCTTAATACATCATATGGAATAAAAGTATAGTTTTTAAATATTTTTGATTATTTTTTAATTAAAAATAATTTCTTTAAATACACTAAAAACTAATAAATTGCCATAATTGCTTCTAGCTGAAAATGGAGGCTCATAATTTTTATAAAAGCCTTAATATATGTTTAAAAGTTATATAAATTAAGATCAGAATTTAAAAGGCACTAAAACAATTTCTTTATTTTTCATTTTTCTAAATTTAATGCATTACAAAAAATGATAATAAACCAACTCCAAAAGTTACCAAATTTTTACTTAGTTTTTTTTATACTGTAAAAACATTACCATAATTTTTCCAAAATATTTTTATAGGTTTAAAGGCTCCAAAATATTTTTATAATTTTGAACTTGCAGAAAATATAACAAATACATACCTTATCAGAAAAATATAAACATTTAACAAAAATTCTAGTATTACCCTGACTCTCCCTGTAAAGTTTCAATATTTTAAGATAATTACACGATGTCCAACATCCACGTGGTATAACTGTGCATAAATCCCTTTTTTTGCCGTTAAGTTAACTCATTCTTCTTCTTCCTCTTTGCCACGACCCCATTTAGACAAACCCCACACTCGATTCATAGCAACTCTCATCCCTTCCTCCCACACACACAGGTTCACATATTTAAAATACATGTATAACACAACTCACACACACATCACATGTAAACACACACCCAATTTCACTCCCTAAATCCTACCTATATATATATATGTGTGTATACACACACACACACACACACACACACACATATATATATATATATATATATATATATATCTATACACACATACATATATATATATATACACACACACACACAGATATATATATATATATATATATACACGCACACACACACACATGTGTGTGTGTGTGTAGGGAGCTGATCCGTTGAGAGCGTTAGCAAAATAGGAGATCTTACAAACGCGATTTGGCCATCCACACGCGATTTGTGGACGTCCAGATCTTTTTTTTTTTACGTTTTTTAAGTCAGTCCGCTATATTATGTAGCGGGCGATTTTTTTGACAAAAATACTCTCAAACTTAAAAACAGTCCATCCGCTACATTATGTAGCAGACGTACTTTTATGACATTTCTCTCTCTCTCTCTCTATCCTTTCTCTCATTAATGCTCTAACTTTTTTCTCTCTCTTCTCTTTCCCTCATCTGCTACATAATGTAGCGGACTAGTTTTCTAACATTTCTTTCTCTCTCTCTCTCATTTCTTTCATTAATGTTCTGACTTTTTCCCCTCTTTATGTCCTTTCTCTTCAATCTGACTTATCTCTCTCTCACCACTTTTTTCTTCTCTTTCGTCCTCCTCTCCCCTATTTTCCTCTCTTTCTCCTTTCATATGATAACCATCAAAAGAAAAGCTTTGAAACAGATTGCTGCAATCCAGGCCCTATACTTTTTGGAGATGCTTGACCTCTACAATTCAGGCCCTCTGCTTTTTGGAGATGCTTAACCGAGATGCAATTCAAGTCCACATAAAGCACACAGTCCAATTCAAGGAACCCTGCAACGCGAGGAATCGCTGAAAATAAACCATTTATAAATACGGCTACGTGCGGGTTTTGAGTCACACGGGGCTTTGCCATTCAGTTCTACAATGTGCAGGACCAGTTGGGCTATGACAAACCCAGCAAAGCAGTAGATTGGCTCATTAACAAGGCCAAGAATGCCATTGCCAAGCTGGATGAACTGCCTGAGTGGAACCCAATTCCTGGTGAACCTTCTACTGCACTGGGGCCAGAGCCAACAGAGCTGCCTCCTTCCTTTTGTGGGTATGAATTTTAGCTACCTAAGCAAATGGGTGAAAACCCAAGTGATAGTTTTGATGAAGAAAGTATTGAAGATACAATGAAATCGTTCTTTCCTACGAGTTCTGGAATGAGTTTCCAGAACTACCCGAATGAGTTGATGCCAAGAGAAAGGAGAGAGAGAAAAAAAATGTCAGAAAACTTATCCGCTACATAATGTAGCGGATGAGAGAAGGGGAGTGTAACATCCCGGAATTTTCCGGAACGTTAACACTCAGTCAATCGTTTAGACTAAGACAATAGAACCCTCAACTCAACCAATTATAGAACCATCAGTAAGTCAGAGCAACTAAACCATCGAATAAGATAATACTCCAAATATACTGTCATACTTGAAACATCAATTCTAAGTCAAAATTTCTAAATAGCAACATTGACCCACGCAGGGGTTCTAATGACCAATACTAAATTTAAATTCAATTTTTTTTCCTCGCTCGGCTCTAATCATACCCAATGCGATATATGGTTGATTATTACCTGCAGAAAGGAAGTCAAAGGGGAGTGAGCTTTTGAGAGCTCAGTTAGGTCGCTCAAACGAAGAAGTTACGAAACAAATTACAAATGCAATTCAATGATCATCTTTTCCAAGAGTTTCAAAAGAATCATACTAGTTTAATCAATTATCAATAAAATTTTCAGATATGATGCAAACAATCACTTATAATATTGAACATGAGCAATTGCAAAGCCACACAGGCAGTGCAGGGTAATCACTTAGCAAAGCCACAAAGGCGATGCTCAATAACACTGTGGTTACATATGCATATGAACACTAGCTAGACCCTCAAGCACTAGCATCTCTTGACAATAACAGACCATCCTTATATCACTCCTAATACAGACCATCCTTATAACTCCTCAATACACTAACTCATGTCAATATTTAGAGTGCAATAACCGATGAATCAATGATAAATTCGATACATAATGAGAAATAAATACACAGCATCGAAAAGGAATTTCAATAAACATATAAGGCTCAAAGCAGGGCATTAATGGCAATCGATGCAATTCCATCACAAATATAAGTGAGTCCAATGAAAATGTCAATAATAATCAAGAAAGAATATTATGATATCAATAGATGAAATAGGGGTTCAGAAGAAATCCCTTACCTCGATCCTAGTGAGCTGAAACTAAAACGCTCTCGATCAATCTTCGGAATTAACCTAGGTTGACAAAGTCATTTATCAGAACACTATCCACTCAGCTATATTATAAACCTATAACTATCCACAACGTATCCATTTCTTTACCCTGAAATGATGAAACTCGGAGCGGTTTCACACACGACCAACCTACCCCGAAACTCGTCACACTCCCTGAGATTCATTAATATTCCAAAAATGTTCTTATCATTCATTAAACATTATTTATAGCTTAATATAGCATATGGGATAAAAATATAAAATTTGAATATTTTTTATTATTTTTGAATTAAAAATAATTTTCTTAAATACATTAAAACCAATAAATTGCCATAGTTTCTTCTAGCTGGAAATAAAGGCTCATAAATTTTGTAACAGCTTCAGAAGACTTATAAAAATTAAAGAAATTGAAATCAGAAATTAAAAGGCATTAAAACGATTTTAAAAATTTTCATTTGGTTAAATTCAATGCGATAGAGAAATGAGAGAAAATGAACTCTAAAAATCACCAAATTTATACTGAGTCTTTATTGTACTATTAAAACATTACTATAATATTTCCCAGAACAGTTTCAGGGTTTAAAGGCTCCAAAAGAATTTTACAAATCTACACTTTCAAAAAATGTTAAAAATACATATGATCTCAGAAAATTATGAAAATTTACCAGGAATTCTAACATGGCCTAAGGTATCATAATTTAAAATTTTACATGTTAACTATCACTGTACGCTATCCTATGCATGTATCGTACCTAAAGCTAATCGAGGTACACCCGTGTACCACCCAATTTCCCTGTGCCCAGCAACCCATTTCACCCTCTTCTTCTCCTTTCTATATAACACACTATAACACACCCACTTCTTCACACAAAGCACAGCAGCTGCACCCACATAACTCCTTTAACACACATATATATACAAGCACACACAAATACACACTAACTCCTCACCTCCAATACAAACAAGCTGCTGCCTCTTATATTCCCCTTCAAGTCTCAACTCTCAACTCACTTCCCACAGATCACTTATGCACGCACATACTGAGGCAGCCTCACCATGCACATAGGCCATATGCACACTCATACTCTCATCACAAACCCACCCCTCACTAGGCCTTGGTACACAGATTCACACATTCATGGGTAAATACTCAGCAGCCATATATCGACACATATATACACTGCTATGCACTAACATTTACACTACACATCCTCACAGTGCAACACACTCTTGTAAGCCCCTCCATTTCCGCATGAATGCACCCATAAAATCTCAATTTCCCATTTGTCCACTGCTGTGACTACTTCCTCTATTCTTTCTACACATTCAAACATATATATATATATATATATATATATATATATATATATATATATATATATATATATATATATATATATGTGACACACACCTTGCACCTTACACCCACTGCCCTATGGCAGTGGGATTCTCTCCCACTCCCACTCCTTTTATTTTCCAACACCACACTTAATTCACTCAACTATCATGTAACGTATATATGTATACCTCACCATAGGTGCCCTCACGCACACATATACGTGCACACGACACACCCACACAATATACATATAATACTCACAATTAAGTTTCCTTGCGGTAACTCTTTATGCCTCTTGTACACATGCATATCCCACAAGACTCAACACAAATTTAAGCACTCATCCACCTGGTTTCCCTTTGTTACTCCTTATTCCCATATTCACAGAACACACACACACACGCCACTACTAACGCATCACAGAAGCCTTGCTCCTCCCTTCCCTTTTTATGTGCACAAACCCATCAAACAAACCACTACTTACCCACTAAAACCCATCCTTTCCACATATAATAAACACCAGCTTAGGACAACAGTGAAGCTCCCCTCCCATTCGAAGCATAACGGCATTGAAACGCATCTTACGGCAGTCCACATGGTACACAGTCACAGCCACCACAACTGTGACTACTTGATGGCCGATTACACTCACGGAATCACGAAATTACACATACAAAACACCCAGCCGAAGCGCCCCCTTAAACCATAAATATGTGAACAATTTGTACAAGAAAAGGTTTAGGAACACTTACAGGAAAAAAATGAAGGACGATCGCCGGAATCTTGTCATGTCCTTCCTCTCTGTGTGTATCTCTCTAGCTCTCCCTCTCTCTCGACAGTGGTTGTGACAGCTGAATTGGGAGCCCTTGAACGGCTGCCCAAACGTGCCATATGTGCACATATATGCTAAAAGAAACCCTAGTTGGAAACCTATAAAGAAAACTCTACACATCCATTTGTCGCTAAAACTTCTAACCCAACTTATTATTGCGAAAATGGTCCCATAAATATAATATTTACGATACATGATGTGTTAGGAAAATTATAAATAGATTGTTACGCATCCGGTTCGGCAAATCGTCGCTAATAATTACACCACTACTAAAAATTTAATTGTCGCCGAAAGTATACCGAATGCTAATGTAGATAGTTCGCCGCTAAAAATACACGTTGGCATTAAGTAAATATATATAAAAAAATGTCGCTAAAGGCTGTCGATAAAAATTCGGTCACGTTAATCATCACTAAACATTTCAATCAATATTACTTATAACTCTTGACATTAAATTATTAATTATTATTTCTAAAATAATTTTGTCGCTAAATGTCACAAACTATAACGCTGAGCTCCTCTAACCTACAGCATTTCTTTTCTTTTTTCTTTTTACCGTAAAATCAGCATAAAATTCTGGGGTGTTACAGGGAGAGAGAGAAAAAGTCAAAGCATTAATGAGAGTGAGAAAAAAAATGTCAGAAAAGTCCGTCCACTACATAATGAAGCGGATGAGCTGTTTTTAAGTTTTAGGGTATTTTTGTCGAAAAATCGTCCGCTACATAATATAGCGGACGAACTTAAAAAAAATGTAAAAAAAGATCTGGACCGTTCACAGATCGCACGTGGACGGCTAGATTGCGTTTGCAAGATCTCTTATTTTGCTAGTTCTCTCAACGGATCAGCTCCCATATATACACACACACACACACACACACACATTATATATATACGTGTATATATATATATACATACACACACACACACACACACACTCTCTCTCTCTCTCTCACACACACACACACACATATATATATATGTACATATATTCTTTCATGATGTTATTATAATTTTCTTCTATATTGTTTTCATCTGAGTTGGTAATCCCTAATGAAGATGTTAAGTTATGTTTTTCTTTAAAATTTACTAAAAATTCATCTTCTTCTAGCTGAGTTGACATTTGTCTTAGATGTTCTATGCTGATTATTATCATTTAGTATTTAGTAATACTTGTTTTAGGATTTAATATCTTAATTTTAAAATTTAAATTATTCATCATCATTTTCTTGTATGTCTATGTTATTATTTGCTTCGATGTAATTAGTATATCTAATTGGCATTCTTCCTGATGTATTTTTATACCATAAGTTGTCTGTGGGTATGATGCTATTAATTGAACTAGTTCTTATCATTTTATCTACTTGCCATTCTTGTCCTGAATTTTCTAAAGGATCTACTTGGTATGGAGGTAAGAGTCTAATTCCTCTGTTTAATATAAATTTTGCCATATCTTCAATGCTTAATTTATATCCTACTTGAGTACTTTGTGTTAATTTGCTTATAAAAGTAGTACAGACTAAAAGGTTCTTTCCTTGCTGAAAATTCTCATACCCTTTAGTCATAAGGAGGTAGTTCGGGAGAAACAAATAACAATAACAATAGATTTTTCACAACTCAACCAGAAAATAGGCCTCAATATAACTATGGAAATCTTCCTAGAATAAGTGGTAAACTAGAAAATGAAAATACAAATTATGGTAAACCTAGTTATAAGCCCAAAGGTAAAAAAACATCCTTTAGAACAAACCTTTAAGATACAAAAGGCAGCAGACCCTTTCATTCTAAATATTACTTCAGTAGATCCACAACAACGTAATAATTATATATAAGTATGGAAAGACGTAGCCGTAGCTAATTTCATGACAAAACATATAGACAACATTAGTACAGGTGAAGATATCTACTTCTATAGCACTTCTCTTTGTTTAATTCTTCTATGAAACTCACTATAATAGAATGCATTATTTTGTTGATATTTAAGATGTATATAAAAGCCTAAAAGGTGTTGAAAAAAGATATCAAAATCGTTTAGTAATGCATCTAAGTTAAAAAAAAATATATGATATAAAAAGATAATGGATTATATAGTAGTGTAATGGAATCTGTGTCTATAAAATGTTTTATTCTACTGTTTGTGAAATCAATTGTTTTTATAGCAGTAATTTTTTTATATTAAAAGTGTCTAAAATATTTGAAGTTGTTTGTTGACTGAGATTAAAATTATTAGTCATTTCTTCAAAATTTAAAGGTTCCTCATATGTGTCTTGTCTGAGATTTCCATTATCCATTAATCTATATATGTATTGCTTGTATTGTTTATGTTATGTATAGCAGTGTCTGTTAACGTTCCTAGGATTTGTCTAAGATATTGATCATGATAATAGCTATTGTTATCCATGTCTGTAATGCGTATATAATAACCTACTAAATGTTTTAAATAATCATTTATGTCTAATGCTAGAGAATCTATGTCTAAAAATAAACGAATATAATGCTTTAAAGGGCCATATCTTAGTCTTAATGTGCCTTGTGAAATATAGAATCTAATTCTATCATTAGTGTATTTTATCAAATCTAAAGCTATATAAAATTTACGAAATTCATCAAAATCTACTGTATATTCTTCATGATCCTCACTATAACTGCTGTAAAAAGTAGGATTGCTCATAATTTTCAGAAAATGGGGTTACTTGCTCTGGGTTACTTAGACATTCTCCTTTACTTGATAATTATCTCTTCAGGAGCCAAGGAACATATGGCTTTGATACCAAAATGGGGGGGGGGGGGGGGGTTGGCCAAAAAACAAAAATTCCTCGGAGGATTCACTTGAAGAACTAATAATGCTATTGCTTTGTCCCTGTGCATCTTGAAAAAGGCTACTTGTAATTGCTATTTCTTCTGGTTCTAGAGTTTTAAATGTTTTGTTGACTAGTTCAATGAAGGCTTCTACTACTTGTTTTTGAATAGCTTGGGCTTGACTTTTTGCCTTTTTCTTCTTTTGTCTTCTTAGTTCCGTTTTTTCAAACGGATAGGGGTCTCAGGATTTGATGCATCGTTACGCATGATTTCTAACTATAAAGGTGGCTGATCTGTGTGGACTATTACTTGGTTTAATTACTTTTAAGTTTGATAATTCTTTTATATGCATTTTAAAATCTTCTGCATCTAAACTACTTGCTTCTATATTAGCTGTTCTGACTATGTAATCAGAATTTATGATGTCTAGTTTAAAATATATTTTATTTAATTCCCATCTTTTAATGGGGTCTTCTTCAATGAAAGGTAATTTATCTATTGCTCTAATTATATCTGTTTTGTTATAAAATTGGTTTGTTAAATTATAACTAACCCTTTCTTGTTTATAGATATCAAGATTTATATTATTAGGGTCTTCTATGTCTAAATGTTCTAATTCTTCTATATGTAAGCATTCATCTATATGATTTTTATCTATATTTGTTATGCAACAATTTGTTTTTCCTAAACTACATTCATCGTAAATTTTATTTTTCTTTTATCTTATTTTTCTGTTATTAATTTACTATGTCCACTACGCTTCTGAGCGCCACTCTGAGGGTGTGTCTATATTGATGGGTGTCTGTGTAGAATTTTGTGCTAGTTGGACGTATTCTCTAGATATTATTAACAAATTATTTTATCTAAGAGAAATTTTTTACCCAGAATTATTTTTCTTTCATTATGATTTACAGGTGCACAAAAGGCCGTTTTTAAAGAATAAGGGTTAGAATGGGTATTGCATTAAGTTAAGAAGGTAAGGGTTGCATTATTAATGTAATTTAGGAATTTTATGGGTGTATTAGAAAATTTTACTCACTCAGGGCATGCGTTAGTCTATAGGTTTCCAAACGCCATCACTCAGCAAACAACCTTAAAAGACTCGCTCCCACTTTTGTTAAATCTTTTAAGATAATTTGGATTGTTCTTTGAGAACGCATAATCATTTTAAAATGGATAGAGTCTCTTTGAAGCCAAGTAAATGCCATATGATCGCTAAATCTTAACTATATGAAGTTGTTTCTTGTCATGCTAGACCTGAGATAATTTCTTTCAATTCATAGAATGCTTTTCGCCGCTATAGTGTGTTCACCCCAAAATAACTAAGAGCTTAGAAAAGAGTTGAGATCTTACTTGATGCAGTACAGATAAATGTTTGACGAAGAACTTGAAAAAGTCTATTTAGTATAGGCGGAGAGCATGAAGGGGAGAAATTGGAGAATGTTTTCTTTGATTGAAATTTCAAAGTAATGTTCAGCATGTCTACAGATGAAGTCTGCCTTCTGTTAAATAGGCAAAAAAAAAGCTATCTACAGGGTATTTACATAATTGCCTGCTTTTACAGCAGTCCTACCGGATGTTGCTTAGCGGAATACATTGCAGATAACTTTTCTAAAAGTCTTAAAGTAAATATTGCTTTGTCGTAAAGGTTGTCCGTTATTCAACCTCAACATTACAGATAACTTTTCTAAAAGTCTTAAAGTAAGTAGTGCTTTGTCATAAAGGCTGCTGTCTTCAAGTAACTTTGTCTATCTTCTTCCGTGATTGCTTTGGGGTCTTCTTTTGTAGAAAGTCTTGGGGGCCGTTTGACACCCATTTCTTCACCTCTTTTTTGGCTCAATTTTAAAATTTGGAGAGAAGCCTAAAAAATTGGGGTGTTTGGTAGTGGCAGCTCTTTTTAAAGAAGCCCACCTCTTTAAAAAGAGGAAGTGGGTTTTCCAAAAGAGCTAAAAGCTCTTTTTTACGCCTCTTTTCATGGGTCCAGAAGGCTCACTTAAGTGATCTGGCCTTCGAATCTTCCTAGCAGCAAAATGGGAAAACATCTGCCAAATCAAGAGAAGGAACATTAGGGTTGTCTTCTATTTGGCCGAATCGCACAAGAGGAGTCCACAACCAGCCTCTATCGCCGCTCTGCTCTGCTCGCATCTTTCTCACGGGACCACAGCCTCGCCGGTCACCGCCTCCATCACCGTCACTGCCTTCGTCACTTCTTTCTCTGTCTCCATCGCCGGTCATGGAGCTCGATCTCATCTCTTCGGCCGAATCGCATCTGGGGGAGTCCACATCTGCGGAGCTCGATCTCATCTCTCACCACAACCACCGCCTCCATCTCTGAACCGGGTATGAAAATGGATCCGTTGTCCAAGAGCAAGCACCTCCATGTCAACAACAGTTAAACAGCCTTCACATGTCCTTTGCATGACCAGCCAGCTGCTCCACTCGTCACTTTGGAGCATCACTGTCGAAGAAAGCAACTACCAGCTACTATGATAGGCGCAGCATCCGACCGAGCAGAAGCCGCCGAGATCCCAAGAAGGAAGACGGGGAAAGTCTCTCTCTGAGCTTTCCTATCGGTTCAATTATGCTTAATTATGTTAAAATAAAAAAATTTTTAAAAAAAAAGCAAAAGAGTTTTCCTATCAAACGCTTGCACTTTTCTATTTTTTGAAAAAATAAACTCTGTCAAACAGCCACCAGTTTTTTAAACTGGTAAAAAAAAAAACCAGAACTCTTCTTTTTTTTTTTTAGAAAAAAAAACTGAAAGTCGTACCAAACAGAGCCTTTGTCTTCCAAAAAAACTTAAGTTGCCTTTTCTAAAGTAGATGCCATCTGTCTTCCTCTTGTCTTTGGTCTATTTTCAAGTCTTCACGTCCTCGGAGGACTCACTTGAAGAACTAATAATGCTACGGCTTTGTCCTGTGCATCTTGAAAAAGGCTACTTGTAATTGCTGTTTCTTCTGGTTCTAGAGTTTTAAATGTTTTGTTGACTAGTTCAATGAAGGCTTCTGCTACTTGTTTTTGAATAGCTTGGGCTTGTCTTTTTGCCTTTTTTTTTTCTTTTGTCTTCTTAGTACTGTTTTTCCCAAATGGACAGGGGTCTCAGGATTTGATGCATCTTTACCAGCTACTTGTAGGGCTGGACTAGGATTACCATCTCCCGTAATCAAAGGGTTTTCAGTGATTTTTAGTAAATCACCAACTATGACAGGACTTGATGGGTCTTTACCAGTAGCCTCTGAAATCGGACTAGGGTTTTTTTTTCTCCTGAACCCTCATGATTTTCATAAATTTTAAGTAAATTTTTTAGCTTTAACAGGACATGTTTTGTCTTTACCAACTGCCTGTGATGCCAGACTAGCTGTTCCTTTTACATCGGAAATAGAGGGTTGTGATGACTAGTGTTTGGATAGAAGATTTGTGTATTGGATAGAAGATATGTGTTCTAAGTTGGGCAATTTGTTGGTCAAAATTTTCCTTTTCTAAAGCTAAATGGTCTGTTCTACTTTTTAAAATGTTAAAATGCTTAATAAGTGTATTGCAGTTTTGACAATCTGCATTACTGTCTGTAGTTGAAGAAGAAGATTCTTGGCATTCTGGACTAATATAGTAATTCGTCCCATAATGGGTTTGCATAAGGGTGTTGGCCTCTGAAAAATAAGGGTTCCTTTGTACCATGGTTGGGGGTGATTTCCTACACCACCTACCATTGCCTCTGGAAAGTGTTTATAGATGCTTGGAATGGCACCTCTAAAGACACAATAAAATTTAAACTTTTTAGTTTTTCTAAGTTTATGAAAATAATTAGCTAAAGCATTAAGGGTGTTTACAAACCACCCATTGTCTTTCTTTAGAAATGACTGCCATAAATTATCTAAAAGGGCCTTTTGGTAATCGGGAAAAGGTCCTATTTTAGGATTTTTAACTTGAAATCTAGATCCTACGTGGATTATTTCTAAGTTGTTACCTTCAAAATTTATCCTACTGTTTCCTCTATCAATAAAGCTAGCATATAGAGAAGGAAATACCGGGCTTGTTTGATTAAGCTGAGGTCTGAAACTGTTAGACTGAGTGGCCTGGTTCTGAGATGATAACGCCATCTATAATAATACAAGAAACTTGTCTGATTCTACTGCTAATTGTCTGAGGTTATCTTAAGATAAATTCTTTCTAGATAATAAATCAGCAATAGAATTATCTACTCCTTTGACATGCTACCATTCTGTTTTATCTATTCTATAATTACTTAGAGATGTTATAAATTTTAACCATCTATTCATATATCTAGTGTCTTTGTTTTTATTATATCTAACTATGGCTTCACAGTCTGTTCTAATACAGAATTCATGTTTTGAAATTAAAAGAGCTTTGAAATGTTCTAAGGCATAGACTATTGCTAGTAATTCATAATCTAAGCTTGTTAAATACTGATTATTTTCTTTGTACTTACCAATGGCATATCTTGTAATATCCCAAACTTTGGGAGCGGGTTAAAATAACCATCGATGACCTGAAAAATAAACGGGCACTAATTTTGAGCAATGCGCGGATATTAGTACAATATGGGAGCTTAAAAGAAATTTGGGGCAAAAACGTGATTTTTAAAATTTTGGGGGCATTTTCGTAAATTTTGAAACTTGAGGGGCTATTTTGTAATTTTTGAAGATTAAGCCTTATGTGTCAATTTTTCAGAAGCCCCGGATAAGGAGATGCCACCTCCTAAGATGAGTCACCTGATTTTTTTTAATATTATGTGAGTCTGATTTTATCCTAAATGAAAAAAAAACACAAAAGAGGGAACCTTTCCATTTCGAGAAAGGATGAAAAGAAACAAAATAATAATAAAATAGAGAAGCTGCAGAAGGAAGAAAGCAGAGAAAAATTAAGGGAGAAGAGAGGAATTTTGGGCAAGAAATTGAAGGCAAAGAGAAAAAAAAACATTGAAGGGAATCATAAAAAGGGTAAAACACTAACCTTTCCGTGTGTTTTAGTGTGTGTTTTTGGGTGCTTAGTGTGTGTGAGTTTACTGTGCAGTGGGTGAGTGTTCTTTGTGCATAGGAGATGGATTGAGAACGATTGTGATGTGATTCGATGTTTAGAGGGATTAGTGTTGTATAGAATTAAATTGGATGAGATTGGAAGTATTTTGGGTGTGCCTGAAGGTTGTGGCGTGTGAGTTGGTGTGTGTTCATGACAATAAGTGTGTGTATGTGTGTGTAGAACATGTGATAGTAGGTGTGCTTCGGGTAGGGATTCACAAGAGGGACTTGGAAGTTTAATTATATGTGTATGGTTGTAATATGGAAGATTGGTGACTGTGGTGGAACTCGGCAGAGGGGACCATAACTGGGTATATGCGTTGTTCAATTCAGTGTGTGTGTGTCACGGGTGTGAGTGTATATATGAATCATGGGTTTGATTATGTGTTATTGTGTTTTATAGGTGTATATATACATATTTTAGGGTTGTAATGTGTGTGTTTAGGAATTTCAGAGTTGCTAGGTGAGTTGGGTGAAGAGAGGGTCTCAGATGTGAAGAAAATAGAGGAAGAAGACAAGTGCGTGTGGGTGAAGGTGAAATAGTGTGTTTAGATCTCAATAGTAAGTGTAATTGTCGCAAAAGGTCAAAAATCATTTAATCAGTTTTAATCCCAATTTTTATAAATAGCTAGAGCCAAAATTAGACAAAGTGAAAAACGGTAACTCTCAATGTTTTAATGAGAACTACTCTCTGGAATGTTTTTGGAATTTTTGGGATCCGGGAAGAGCGCTAAATTGTGGTACCGATTAAAGAAATTTATCGAATTATTTAGCATAGCAAACCAAGTTATTTTGATTTGAAAATTTTAAAAAAATCTTATTATACTGATATGGTTCATATTCTAAAATTTTGGACAATTCTGAGGGCGAAAGGTATTTTTTAGGAAACTGACCTTTTAGCGCTCGGTCTAGACACCGTTGAGATTTTCTGGCAAAAATTTTCTAAAAGCCTTTTTAGTACAGAAATGATATCAGGATGATTAAAATAGCATTTTAAGATATTTTTGAGATTTTTCTGGTGCCAGAAACCCCAGAGGTATTTTTGGTAATTTGCCACCCCAAAGGGGGTATTTTGGTAATTTGACCTAAGAAAGGTATTTTTGGATAAATTCGAGTATGGTAAGGTTGTTGTGGTGATTCTACTTACGAGAAGGCCATTTTGGGTGATTTAAGTCCGATAGGGGTATTTTTGTAATTTTACCTCTAGGGACGTGTCGGTAATTTTACTTACCCGGTGAGGGGGGTTCATTTTGGGAGTATGTGTGAGTTTGTATTAAGTTATAATTTTGTTCTGTAGGTTGTATTCTAATGATTTGATTATTCAGTTTAGGTTAAGGCTAAAGACTTTTGGTTAGGATAATTTAGCTGCGGATCCAGGTAAGGGATTCTATCTCAACCCTGGGTAAGGACTATCATCCAAATCCTTATTTTGATAGCTCGTAAGTACTCCTTTGATATACTTACAGCTAATGCCGAACTCTGAGTTATGTATTGATATCAGCATGTTCTTGCCTAGAAAATCCTAATGTTGAACCTGAATCGGTTATTTGGAAATCTCGTGATGCTCGCATGTTATTGCATGCTATCCATTTTTCTGAATTGTTGTGATTATATTCGATGATTATTCGCAGTCATTTTTGTTATTTATCTGTGATTTTTCTTCTAAAAATTCTGATTTCTCCTGAAAATTTCGAATGCTGACTTATGTCACTATGATTATTGTTATCAGAACCCGAATTGATTTTACGGATATGAGCTTATGTTAACGCTCATTGATATTATTAATTTCTGTGTTGACCTGGGTTTTCGTTTAGTGGGGAGGCAATATAAGGCTGGTTGAATCTTGCATGAAAGCACGCTAGTACCCAAGTGGACTAGTAATTATTTTGGTACATCATGCATGTGTACACTATGTTAGTTTGCCATAATGGCATTGCAATCGCCCAGGATCAACATTGATTTTTAATTTTATTAGCTAGAATGATTTGTGCTTGGGTTGAAAGCCCTTGAAAAATATTCATTGTATTTAGTTCGAAGGATTTGTACTTGGGTTGAAATCCCTTGACAAGCCTTTATTGTATTATCTGATTTGATTTCTGCTTGGGTTAAAATCCCTCGGGAAATCTTGCTATATTTTCAAAATGATTTCTGCTTGGGTTAAAATCCCTCGGAAAGTCTTGTTGTATTTTGGAAATGAATTTCTACTCGGATTGAAATCCTTGAGCAAGGGAAATTTTTGTGGTACTTGGAAATGCTGACTTGAAAAGGATCTTTTATTGACCATTTTTGGATTTTGTTTTGATTGTTAATATTTATTTTGGCATCTATTTCTGATGAACTTTGCTCAGTTTGGGTAATTATTGAATTTTGATCGTTCGAAGTGTATTGAAAATCATCGTCAGTTGGATTTTTCGGAGTCGTGTTATAATCTTTTTTGTAGTCCTTGTACGGCCTTACTGAGCTCTCAAAAGCTCACCCTTCGTTTGGCTCCCTTCTGCAGGTGATGATAAGCTATAGCAGGTTCGGGAATGGGTTAGAGTCTGAGTGAGATTTTGATGAGTCCATCACCACGGTATAGTAAGACCCCTGCGTGGGTCGGTACTGTTAATTCGTTCTTAGGAAATTTGAATTGCGAAAAACCTAAGCTGTAATGGTTTAAGCTAAGCAATTTGTGATCTAGTATTTTGAAGAATTTGAGTTGATGTTGAATTAGATGATTTGGAATATGTGTTAGTGAATAGATTTGACAGGTTTGATGTGATCCGGTAGGTTAACGACCCGGGAGTTCGGGGCGGCGGAGCTCCGTATTTCTGGGGGCGTTATAGTTGGTATCAGAGTAGTTCGGTCTTATGGTATTAAGGGTTTAAGTGTATGATTCTGTAGGCATAGAACCGAGTTTAAGTATATGGTTTGGTAGTCACAGAACCACAGGGTATAGGTAACACGATTCTGTAAAATCGTATCCTGTTAATGAGAGCGGGGTAGGATGATGGTAGAGTTAAGAAGTCTGCCTTTAAGGTTGAGAAGTCTACCTTTAACTTGTAATCATACTGTTCTTAGACATGTGTCGTGTGCACTGATCACTGTTCATTGTACCAGTATGGCTCACTCTCGTAGCACTGGAAGCGGAGATAGTACGGAAGGCTGGGAGGTCCCCAATAGGGAGGTATCTCAACCTAATGAGGAGGAGCAACAGAACCCAGAACCAATGATTGCAGTGCTAAACACTATGAACCAAATTTTGACCGTGATGGCACAAAATCTGGCTAACCAACATCAAGGAGTACAAAATCCAGTTCAACCACAGCCACAACCTCAAGATGAGAGTACCCTAGGTGAATTTGCCAAACAAGATGCGCCTAGCTTTAGGGGGTTATTGGACCCTATGGAGGTAGAGAACTGGATTGATGAAATGGAGAAAATCTTTCGAACCATTCACTGCAGCGAGAGGCAAAAGGTTGAATTTGCTCTCTATAAACTTAGGGATGAGTCTGAACAGTGGTGGAAAATGGTGGAAATGAGTTTGACTTGCCAACAATTGGATGAGATGACTTGGAAACAATTCAGAGAATTATTCTTTGACCGGTATTTCTCGACGAACTATTGTGAACGGATGTTGAGAGAATTTATCATTGTGATGCAAGGAGATCAAGAATCGGTAGATGAATTCAAAATGAGGTTTTCACGCCTTGCCAGGTTTGCAATGTGGATGTTGCCAACTGAAGATGATAGGTGTCAGAAGTTTGAGAGGGGCCTTAGGCCAGGATTATGGGATGAAGTGATTTCTGCTTGATTAACGAGCTATAAAGAATGTGTAGACTTGGCGCGTGTAATGGAGCGATCCAAGTCTAATAGCAAGGAACAATATGAACATAAGCGAGATAGACAGAAGAGAACCAGGGAAGAGTTTTCCCAGGGTGAATTTGTAGAGGCTGCCAAGCGTCAGCAGTTTGCACAGTTGGTACAATAGGGTACCCAAGGCCCCGAGATGGGGCAGAATCAGCAGTTTAGGTTAGTATCGGCTCAGGGGCCTAGACCTGGGCAGAGTATGAGATTCGGAGGAGCGCATGGTGTAGGCGCTCGACCTGCCCAGAATACTAGATTTAGACCCTTACCAAATTCTAGAATTCAACCTATACGGCGTACTGGTCAGGGTAGCATGTCAACTTTCTTGGATATCCCATGCATCATATGCAGGAAGTATCACGGCGGTGGGCCATGTTACAGAGTTACCAGTGGGTGCTTCCGGTGGGGCAGTGTGGAACATCGGATCTGAAACTGTCCAGTTATTAGGAATAATCAGCCAACTTCCCATTCCACACCTACAACAAGTGAATCAACAAGCAAAGGTCCTCGTCGGGGAAGAGGCCAAGGTCGACAAGAGCAGATTCACCAGTCTCAACTCCAACCGGAGCAGAAGCCCGGGACATCAGTTAGACTTTATTCAAAGTCCGCTTAGGGTGCTGCTACACCCGATGCCATGGTGTCAGGTACACTATAGGTTAACCCATAAGATGCTCGAATAATGTTTGAATCCGGAACGACGTATTCTTTGGTTTCCTTTACTTTTGCATAGTTATTGAGGGTGAGAACCCGTACCTAGTGAACTGTTTCTTTTTTTTTGCGATAAGTGCTCCATTGGGAGAGTCCTTGACTGTTTTTGACGGTTTTCTATGATTGTGCAGTCTATATTTGAGATATAGATTCTTCTATGGACCTCGTATCATTTGTTGTTTAGGGTTTTACCATCATACTAGGTGTGAATTGGTGATTTGATAATCACGCATCCGTTTATTGTCAGGGAAAACCCTAGTTGTATTTGGAAAGTTTAGAAGGTATAAATAGTAGTTAAGTTGGTGATTTGATGTATGAGTAAGAGTACTGTTTTGGAAAGATGGCTAGTGTTAAGACTGAAGGTTTGGTTTAAGGGTACAAGAAAGGATTATAAATTTTACTCTGTTATCTTATTCATTCTTTTGCATATTGAACTTAAGGACGACTTAATTGAATGTCAGCTTACGTTGAGACGTCAGCGAAGATGTCATTCATGATGAGACGTCTTATTCCTTTTCAGAATATTTATTTGTTCCTTTTGAATCTAATTGGAATTGATGGGGTAGTATCTGACCCACTGGCCATGGGGAAGTTACAAATCTTAATTAAGGACCAATGACTTATTCTGATTTTGATTGCTTTGAGTCGTTGGGTTGATTTTGCTTCTTTAGACCGGTATCATTGTTTCTGTGTCCGTCATCTCTTTTGGAATGTCACAGAATTCTGTTGTGAATTCCTAGAGCCAATATGCATGATTTTGTTAAAAAAAAATTGTGTTTCGATTGCCTGATTACACTTATTATTATCATTATTGGTATTGTTTTCCCTACCTGGATATGAGGTTAGGTAGATTCCTAAGCCTTAGATAATTTATGAGCGAGAATAGACTCTGGGAATGCGGATTAGGTTTGGATAAGCTATTCGATGATTCAGTATAAAATTGAGATCTGGGCTAAATATATGATGATAGACCGAATGTCACTTGCTTTTGGAAACCGAAACGTTTTAAACTTTAATCGAAACAGATGATCGAAGGGTAAGACTATAGATTTCTGGTAAATAATGTGACTGTCAGATGGAAATGCTATGATGACTTAGAGCCATGCACTCTAGTGAAGTTCAATACATAGATATGCAGAATCATATTTTGCATTATGTTAAGATAACACACCTTTCTGTAATGAATTCAGACACAGTGTGGATCCGTTTAACTTAAAAGATAACACCTATCTCCATAATTACTTCGGTAGCAATTTGGAACCATTTGAGATAAGGCACCAGAGTGTGCAGTGAAACTGTAGTTATTACAGTTCTCTGTCGTTCTGTGAAGTGTACACAGAACCGTAACTATGCAATACATAAATATGTTAAGATAACACGCCTCTCGATGATGAACTTGGCAGTAATTTGGACTCGTTGTTTTGAGGTATTAAAGTGTGCAGTGAAAACCTAGTGGCTACACTTTTGTTGTCTGTTGTGATGTGTAAGTGCTTATATGAATTGGTTACCCTACCCATGTTAGCCTTGGTAAACCGCAGGTCATGTGTGACCATTGTTAGTATTTCAGTATGCCTTGATTTTAGAATTGAGCTTACAGCCTGTTCCCAACCCATTCTGGTTGGACCCAGGGGCCCACTAGGGGTCCCGCTTCGCGCAAGCACGTCGGCATATGCAACAGTTGTTCGTCCAACGCATCGATCCGGTCAGCGCGTGCACCCTCAATTGCGTTTTTCGCAATTTATTTTGTATTAACGTGACCCACGGGAGCGCGATCGTCACGCCGGGACCACACGAACACCTTTTTGTCAGAATCATCGACCGACAGCGTAACCCGAGCAAGGGGGCCAAGGGGCAAAGGCCTTGACCAGCCCCATGGGGTCGGCCTCGGCCTCCCCCAACCCCATGGGGTCGGCCTCGGCCTCCCCTAGGGGTTGGCCTTGGCCTTCCCCCCGGTTGTTCACTCTTCGCACAAAGTCCTTTCCGCGCTTTGTTCGTCTCATACACTTCGTATGTGACTTTGGCACCTTGTTTGTCATGTGGGTACGATTCATGTCGACCCGCTTGTCATAACACAACTTCCGGATTCGTCATTGCCCATCAAAACACCTATCGTCGGCGCGCCCAAAGTTCACCTAGGAGGATGAGTGGCCTTGGCCTCCCTTCATGGGAGTTGGCCATCGGCCTTGGCCACCCCCTAGGGTCGGCCTCGGCCTCACCAATGGGGTCGGCCTCGGCCTTCCCAAGGGGTCGGCCTCAGCCTCCCCAAGGGTGGTGGCCTTGGCCTTCCCCCATGTTTGGTCTATGACCTCCCCCCTCGCGCGCACGTGTTTTCTCAAGTCTTTGCACCTCCGCGATGTTTACGGACGTTCGTCCATCAACCTCGTGACGTCCGTCGTGCATCAACCTCACGGCGTCTATCGGCCATCAACCTCGCGACGTCCGTCGCCCATGAACCTCGCGACGTCCGTCGTCCATAAACCTCGCGACGTACGTCGTTCATCAACCTCACGACGTCCGTCATGCATCAGCCTCGTGACGTCCGTCGTCTGACGACCGCATACCATCACTTCCAACTTTGTCATTACTATATGTTGCATTCATCATCTTGTTATGACAGGTACACTCAGCTTAAATCCCATCTTCGGGACACCCGACGCGTGCCTGTGCACTGTCTCCGCGACATTCGTCGCCGCGCCCGTGCGCCTTTCTCATGATATGTGCCCCCGGCACCAGGTATTGTCTCATGCCGTTGGCATCGCGCCCATGCGCCACAGTCAATGTCTCGTGCTGTAGGCACCGCGCCCACGCGCCACAATCATGTTACATGCTTATGGGATGGGCTCATAACCTTAAAGCCATCGCCGTCACAACCATGGGGGGCTCCGGCCCTCGTAGCAGGATGAACTCACAACCTTATAGTCATCGCTACCACGGGATGGGCTCACAACCTTAAAGCCATCGCCGTCACAATCACAGGGGGGCTCCAGCCCTCGCAGCAAGATGAACTCACAACCTTATAGTCATCGCTGCCACGGGATGGGCTCACAACCTTAAAGCCATCGTCGTCACAATCACGGGGGGGGCTCTGGCCCTCGCAGCAGGATGAACTCACAACCTTATAGTCATCGCTGCCACGGGATGGGCTCACAACCTTAAAGCCATCGCCGCCACAATCACGGGGGGGCTCTGGCCCTCGCAGCAGGATGAACTCACAACCTTATAGTCATTACTGCCACGGGATGGGCTCACAACCTTAAAGCCATCGCCGTCACAATCACAGGGGGGCTTCGGCCCTCGCAGCGGGATGGACTCACAACCTTATAGTCATCGCCGCCACGGGATAGGCTCACAACCTTAAAGCCATCGCCGTCATAACCATGGGGGGCTCTGGCCCTCGCAGCAGGATGAACTCACAACCTTATAGTCATCGCTGCTACGGGATGGGCTCACAACCTTAAAGCCATCGCCGTCACAACCACGGGGGGTTCCGGCACGAGGACCCCTCGCCACAGGCTCTGAGCACTGAGTTGCAACCATGTCCATGCATGTTACCATTGATCGTCGACACCATCAGGACAATGACCCTCGGGTCACTCCGGGACGGGAGCAGGTCTTCGGAGGGCATCGCGCCTAGTCCGTCTGGCAGTCGGCCATAGGGGCAACCCTCACCATTGCCAGGTTATCTATGTGTCTCTTGACGCATCTTGTGGGATTCAGTAAGGGCTTGGATTGGTGGCTGGGGCAACGGTCTTACTCTGATCATGCTACTGCGGCATGGTATGTCTTCTCAGACAAGTAGAGCGACGCTGTGCGGGACAGGTAACGCGAATTTGGGAACCGGCAGCCCAACAGAAAATTGGTATTTTGGGACCCTCTGGTGACGTGTCACTCCCAGGGGACGACATGTGGCACTGTATGACATAAGCACACTGTTTCCTATAAATAGTGAACCTTTACAACTCAAAAAGGGGACTTTTGGGGAGCCATTTCTAAAAACATCACTTTCTCACTCTAGAATTTGGGAGCTCTTGGATTCTAGAGAGAGAAACATAATTTCGGATCATAGCATTGCACCTTGACTTGGATCACCGACTGCCGGTCTTGTTCGTCTCAATCTTGTCCCCGCGGCACTGCCACTCCTCACGACCTGTCTGGGAAGCCTTGCTCTCGGCCCTTACTCCATCCTTGCTGTATCTCATTTGGCATACTGGGAAGCTGACGTGGACTGCAGCCTTTGTGGCACCTCCACGTAGGTACGAACCCACTTCCTTGGCATCATTTTTGGCGACTCTGCTGGGGAGGTGAGCATCGTACTGCAGTTTGCCTATCTTCATCACTTAGGCATCATGCCTGTACAATGAAAAGCTACGAGGGCTACCAGCCAGGGCCTCATCCTGAATATACAAGAAGAAGCCTACCTTGACGACCAAGAGGGGACAAGTAGCACACCTGTCCGAGATCAACCCCCAGCTGCTGCCCCTGATGTGGAAGTGCTTGTCAATACAGCCATGCAGCAACTCACCCCTACCATAGCCAATCTACAGGAGTCTCAGGCCACTTTGATGTCTGCCATTATGGAGATGCAAAAATCCATACAGGCCTTGACCTCGCAATAGGCCGCTCCATCAATCTAGCCTGCAGGACCTGAGTCAGCTCTTGATGTCACCCTGGCCCCAGTGTCGCGACCACCGCCGCCTCGAGTATCCAGACCCTTGGCGGTAGGACTCGCGACACCCTCGCCACCAGTAGCTAATACATCTCCCTCCGCAGTACCACCCCGCAGGCTGCACACGGATCTCGGGCTTGTGTTGCAGCAGATTCTCCCTGCCGTCATGCCATCTCGTCCAGTTCAGGCAAGAAGCTCTTCTGAAACTCATGACTCCATCGAGATGGAACCTAATCCTTATCCACCCGAGCGGCACCAAACCACCGGTCAAGTGGTGGACATGTCTCGCCAACCTACTCACGTCCCTGCACCACTGCCCTTGCCAGCTCCTGCACTATACCAACCCTCCCATGTTCTCGTTCATCAAGCTGCCCCGTCTGGGGGCTCGGGGGCTCGCGACGTCCCAGGTAGTCATCGTCCCTTGAGCGGTAATGAGGCACCATCCTCCAACTATGTTACTCGGTCAGACTTGGAAGCCCTTATCAATCACCTGTCGAGGAATCCCGAACCAGACTCCTTAACCCGGCTGACCGGACACGCCCCATACTCCAACGATATCACAATCACACCCTACCCCCTCAAGTACAAGAAACCAAACTTTGTGCTCTTCAACGGACGTGAGGGCAATGCCCGTGAGCACTTGACAAGATTTGCAGGCTCCTTGGAGCAGTATGGTATGGGAGACGGCTTAAAGTTGAGAGAATTCCACAAATCCCTTACAGGCTTGGCTTACATTTGGTACCACCAAATCCCTGCAGGGACTGTCCACACCTGGAATGACATGGTCCGATTGTTCTTAGACAAGTTCCATTACGAGACCGAGCGCGTGACTATTGTTGACATTGCGGGCATTCGCCAGAACCAAGGGGAAGACTTGAATAAGTACGTGCACCGCTTTCATCTCAAATGCCTTGAGTGCACGGACTTCAGCAAAGAGGAAACGTTGGTTCCTATATGCATCAAAAATATGACTGACATCTACCGGGTGCATATCGAGAACCTACAATTGAGGTCATGGGGACACCTCAAGGAAACAGCCCGACGGACTTACGAGACGGTCTGTCCTGTCAAGCCGTGGAAGCCTCGACCGCAAAATGCACTACTGGCCTCGGCAGACACAACCATCACTCAGTGTAGCGGCAACAGCAACGACAACAACGACAACAACAACAACAACAACTACGCCGGCTTCAAGCGTTAGTTCCCAGATGGGGACTGACGCCCCGACAAGCGAAGGCAACAGGAGCCTGCACCCGACTATCCATGTGATCTGAATACAGTGAAGGAGCTCTTGGCAAAATGGGTGGCGCATGACAAAAATTTCCAACTACCACCAATGCGGACCAACACCACGGATGAAGAAAAGACCAGACCCAATTACTGTCCTTTCCATCGAGCCCTTGGCCATTCGCTCAAAAGTTGTAATGCACTGCGAACCATCTTTGCAAGGAAGGTAGCGTCGGGAGACCTACAGCTACGAAAGAACAACGATGTATGCAAAGATCCCTACCCACCGCATCGCAACAATAGGGAGCACCAGGTCCTTTCGGCTGTCACTAACCATGTCGAGCCTGTAATCCCCGAAGCCCCGACGAAGCCCATACCAACGGATGTGCCTCCTCCAGCTAAGCAGCCGATGCCTTCCTTTGGACAGATGACGAAGATCAAAAGTTTTTTTTTGATGAAATGGGATTTTCACCCGCCGCTCGGACTTATCTTTCCAATTGCCTGCTCGAGGTCACCACTGGCCTCGGTCTCGAATGCTTCGCCGCCCAGGCTGAATTACGTCACATCCCTTCCACTGCCTTAGTCTTCTCAGACGAAGACTCACCGCCGGTCGAACATCACAATCGACCATTATTTTTAGAATGTACTGTTAATGGCACAGGCTTTCTTCATGCCTTGGTAGATTGTGGCGCCTCAATCAACATCATACCTCTCATCACCTTGTAACGGGCCGGCATTCCACCAAGAAAAATCATCCACGACCCCATCAAGATTACTGGCTTTGGACAGGGTCCCCAGTCGACCCTCGACCATATCACTGTCGACCTCATGGTCGGAACTGTCCGTCGCGACACTACTTTTCACGTAATAGACAGCTAGTCCGCCTTCCACCTTCTACTCGGCCGACCTTGGATCCATGTCAACAAGGCCGTTCCTTCAACGTACCACAAGTGTGTGAAACTGGTGGCCGGTCCTGCGGGACATGAGGTAGCGATGACAATCCCTGCGACCAAGGCCCCCTTCGAATGTGACGAATCTTATTTTGCCGAGGCCTCCTTCTTCACTGAGCTCGCCGAGGATGGTGAGAATGCTACCCATATACATTTCACCAAGTTGCCAAACTGGGATGAGCTATGCGGAAACAAGCCTCCCAAGGCCAAGACCAAGAAGAGTAGCAAGAACAAGGGATCAATCTCGGCGCCTCCGCCTGCTGCCACGACCAACTCCCCCTTCTTCCCCCAAGTCTAAGAAGCAAAAGGGTGAGCCGGCCTTTCAGCGTATCGTCAAAGACGGCAAAATCATCTATCAATTATGACGGTACGCGGGGACTCCAGGTGGTCCCTCATCGGACCCCCTCGACCCCGAACCACTTGGAGAGACTGAATGGTGCTGCACGGCCGAGCATTGCCCGCCGGATCCTGACCTCACCCCCAGCGCAGCACCACCTTGCTATGAAGACGGCCCTCGACCACAGGCTGAAGATCTTGAAGAAATCAACCTGGCCAACCCGGGCGAAGAACCAAGGCACACTTACATTGGCACAAAACTTGCCCCCGGCCGAAGAGAGGAGTTGGTTTCCCTCCTGCGCGAATACCGTGATGTCTTGGCATGGAGTTACAATGAGATGCCCGGATTGGACCCTGCCTTAGTCACACATCATCTCAACATTGCTACCGGATCTATCCCTGTTCGGCAACACCCGCGGACATTCTGCCCCGAGCTCGAGTTAAAGATCAAACAAGATATTGAACGCCTTCTGCAGGCAGGCTTCATTGAACCTATCACTCACCCAATTTGGCTGGCTAATGTCGTGCCTGTGCAAAAGAAGAATGGCCAAGTCCGCATTTGTATTGACTTTCGGGACTTGAACAAGGCGTGCCCCAAGGACGAGTTTCCACTACCCAACATCGACATGCTTACGGAGGCCGCCGCCGGACATGAAACCTTATCTTTCATGGATGGGTTCGCAGGTTATAACCAAATTCGCATGAACCCTGACGATAGCGCCAAGACAGCCTTCCGCACTCCTATGGGTAACTTTTGTTGGAAAGTCATGCCCTTCGGCCTCAAGAATGCGGGTGCTACCTATCAAAGGGCGATGACAGCCATCTTCCATGACATGATACACCGCACAGTGGAAGACTACGTTGACGATCTTATCATCAAATCTAAGAAGGAAAGTGATCATCTCACTGACCTACGAACAGTCTTTGATCGGTGTCGCCAGTAAAGTATGCGGATGAATCCGCTGAAATGTGCCTTTGGAGTCTCCTCCGGCAAATTCCTCGGTTTCTTGGTCAGTCGGCAGGGTATCGACATTGACCCTTCTAAAGCCGCCTCCATCCAAGAGATGCCCCCCTACGAGCACCAAACAGTTGAAGAGCTTCCTCGGTAAGGTCTCTTACCTCCGTCGGTTCATCCCTGCCTTGGCCGAACTCATCATACCCTTTCAGCACTTGACACGCAAGAGCGCACCATGGAGTTGGGGTGCGCCCCAACAGCAAGCCTTTGACAAGATCAAGTCGGTACTCATGTCACCGCAAACCATGGTGGTACCCCAACAAGGTCTTCCCCTCTTACTAAACTTGACCTCCACGCCTAGGTCCATCAGGGCTTTACTGGCTCAAGAGGTGGATGGGGTGGAGCATCCTGTTTATTATCTCAGTCGATCAATCAGGGGGCCCGAAGCCAATTACTCCGAGCTTGAGAAGCATTGCTTAGCTTTGGTTTACGCCTCACAGAAATTCAGACACTACTTCTTGGCACATCAGATCACACTCGTCACCAAAGCTGACCCACTCCGCTACATGCTTACACGTCCCGCCCTGTCTGGTCGACTCACCCGTTGGTTGTTGCTATTGGCCGAATTCGGTTTATCTATCAAGAATCCTACAGCTCTGCGGAGCCAAGCACTTGCAGACCTCCTGGCCTTCTTCCCACGCCAACAATATGAACCGACCTCGGATCAATTGCCTGGGGAGGAGACAGCCCTGATCACCGACATCGATGAATTGTGGACGCTTGAATTCGACGGCTCTGCCACTAGCAAAGGTCCCAATGGCACACCCCTCCGGCAAGGGGGTGCCGGTATAGTCCTCCGGAATCCAGACGGTGTTACCACTTCACTATCCTTCAAGCTTGCATTCCCAGTGTCTAACAACGAAGCTGAGTACGAGGCACTTGTCATTGGCCTCATGCTTGCCATCAGTATGGGGGCTAAGGCACTGTGTGTGAAAGGAGACTCAAATTTAGTCATGAAGCAGGCTGACGGAGAGTTCGCGGTCAAAGAACCAGCCTTGGCACCTTATCGTGCCTTGGTGCAACACTTGGAAGGACAACTCGGCCATGTCCAGTATGAACATCACAATAGGTGCCACAACAGACATGCGGACAGCTTGGCCACGATCGCGTCAAAGATAGAAGTCGATGGTGAACAGCGGATGCTAACCATAATCAAGAGAACCGAGTCATGCACAGCCTTGAACATGATACCGAAGGACACTACCGCGAACGATTGGAGGCAGCCAATCGTCGACCAACTCGAGGCGCCATCTCTTGCTCATGCCTCTACCCTCACGGACTTTGTAATGTTGGGAGATGTCTTGTACAGACGATGCCCCGGGGGCACTCTGGCCAGGTGTTTAACACCAGAGGAAGCAAAGCATAAACTTCAATTCGGCCATCAGAAATGTTGCGGTCTCGACGGTCCCCCTCTATACCGTCGCCTTCAACGCATGGGTCTCTTTTGGCCATCCATGGCTAAGGATGCTGCAGATGTACAACGGGATTGCTCCGAATGCCTATATGCGCCAGACAACGCGGAAGCTCTTGTGATCAATGTCGAAGGTGATTGGCGCCAGCCTTTCATCCAATATCTATCTCATGGGATCCTACCTCCTGACCGCAACTTCGCCAGAGCCATCAAACGGAAATCAGTCAGGTATTTTGTGACAGAGGGCGAATTATTTCGCAAAGGATTTTCGGGACGCACCTTGCGATGCCTGCAAGGTGCCCAAGCAAGAGAAGTGATCAATGAAGTGCATAATGGTGATTGCGGGGAGCATCAAGGGTCCCAAAAGCTGTACGCAGAATTGCTAAGGATGGGCTACTACTGGCCAACTATGGAGTCTGACTCTATCTCCCATGTCCGGCATTGTCAACCTTGCCAAAGGCACGCCGACAGAATGCACACGCCGACGTCCAACCTCCGCATGGTCTTGGCACCTTGGCCATTTCACTCTTGGGCTCTCGACCTCATAGGCCCCATTCACCCAACATCTCGGGGTCACACTTGGATTATGGTCGCGACGGAGCGTTTCACAAAGTGGGTCGAGGCTATACCCCTACGAAGAGCCACGGGAGGTGCCATTGCCAACTTCTTGCGTGATCACATCGTCTGTCGCTTTGGCATCCCCCGATGCATCATATCCGACAATGGCACGCCATTCATCAACAGGGACGTCCGAGCTTTCATGGAAGGATACAATATCAACCACGCTACATCCACCCCTTACTACCCACAAGGGAATGGTCAAGCCGAAGCCTCTAACAAGACCCTACTGCGGGTGCTATCACGAATGGTACATGACGCAAGTGGTTCATGGTCCGAAAAGCTAAGCCTTGCACTATGGGCTTACAGAACCTCCAAGCATACAGCAACGAAGGCCACGCCCTTCTCCCTTGTCTACGGAGATGAGTGTGTGGTACCAGCCGAGATTGCGGTAGCATCAGCCCGACTCTCCCTAAGCAGTGGACTTGGGGAGGAAGAAACCAGGAGCATTGCCCTTGAAGGGCTTGAGGAAAGAAGAGCCAATGCCTTGCGCCGAATGAAGAAGTATCATGAACAACTCACCAAGGCATATGGAAAGACTGTGAAGCAACGAACATTCGTCGAGGGCGACCTTGTTCTCCAAGCGGCCAAGCATGTACGGGCCAACATCTCAGCCCCCAAGTTCACACCAAATTGGGAAGGACCATACGAAGTGCACACAGCTAGAGAGAACGGCTCTTACCTTCTGCTCAACCCCGACGATGGACAGATCACGGCCCCTATCAACGGCCGCTACCTGAAGAAGTATTATGCATAATCGGCTGCGGATTGTTCCCCCCGCCCTACCCGCCCAACGTTTAGAACACCACATCACACTTTTTGTATACGCACACATGTTTATAGACTTGTAACTTTTGCTGATTATTACAAGTTCTTACTTTACGTATGTAATGGCATTTTGGCCCAAATATTATCAATGCAAAATCATTCATTCGCCTCTATCCTATATGTAATGCACTCTCCCCATGTACATCATTGTTCACTAAGTGATTAACCATGGGCGGGGAGGGGGGAACACCAACGGGAAGACATCAGATGCAGATCACAAAAGTATGCCACAAGCTAAGCACCACATTACAACAACACAGGTACAAAATAACCATATGACTGTCATAATCAATATCAACAAATGCATACAGGTCACAGGTTTACGAGCCACTACGGACCAACGACAGATAGAAAATACAAAGTACCCAACATCTACTGTAAAGAAGCCAGCAATCCACTAACAGGATCAGAAGTGTACGCCTCTAAGGCCTGTCGCTGTCTCTGTAAGTCAGACCATCTGTCATCCCACTCGGCCCGTCGCCTCTCTGCCTCTGTCTGTCGGGCCTCTGCTTCGGCAAGCCGCACCCGTATCTCGCCCACCTCCCGGGTCACATCTGTCAATGCTGCATCAAGCACTCGCCTGCGACCCTGCCAAACCACCTCCTGCGCCCCTATCGCGGTCAGCCCCGCCACAGCCTCGGCACCCTGTCCCCTCGCTCTAATATAATCGGCCAACCAGTCCAACTGGAAGCCATAAGATACGAAAGGCTCGAGCTCCGACATAAAATCAGATATGATCTCCGACGTCCAAGCTGAGGCCGGCACCGCACCAAGTGTCGCCAACCAATCCACGAGCGCAGTGTACAATGCCCTCGCCAATGCTACGCCACGCATGGTCCTAGGTCCAGCAAACGTCTGCGGCTGTGTCGCCCTAATCATCTCCAACCGATGGACTACCGCATCCGGCAATCCGACACCCTCCCACGGTGCACCATCCCCCTGTCCGACTGACGACCCGCCACTAGCATCACCTGCTCCTGTCACCCCGCCACCCACTGACCGCACGCCCACGGTAGCCGCATGCATCGCCAACAGCGCATCCCCAGCATCTACGGCTGACCCTGACAATGTATCCACCACAGGCTCCACAACCGACGTACCAGGTCCCTCCTGTCGCGGTAGCGAATCTCTGACCATCCCATGTGTAGCTCCCGACCCGTCGTGTGCTCCCGTCGGAACATCGGGCTCTCTACTGGCCCACCAATCATCACCATCGAACGTATGACCCATCAGGCCCCCGAACACCTCCTCAACTAAGACCGGCGACGGACTCGGACGACTGGCCGGCTCGACTGGCTCAACAATGTAGGCTGCTGCCTGCTCCGCCGCCACGGCCTCCTCAACGGCTGCACTATCCCTCGGCTCACACTCCTCGGCCGCCTCGGCATCCATCTCCTCGACCTCGTCAGTCGCCTCAACATCTATCTCCTCGTCCTCCTCGGCTCCCTCAGCATCCATTCCCCCAGCATCATATGTGACGGCCTCAGCATCCACCGCCATGTCGTCGGACTCTACCTCCATGGCCTCCTCCGCATCATCCAGTCCCTGTCACAACAAAAAAAAAAAAAAAACAAAAAAAAAAACAAAGAGAACAGTAGAAGAAGCTTAGAGCACACTTCACATGCATGTGTAACGCAAGCAAAACAGTACCACTAACCTCAGAGTCCGACTCCTCAAACACCTCCCGCGGCCTCTTCGGTCTGTGTCTGCCCCCCGTCGATGAACCCGCGCCCGCCTGCGATGCACTCTCCATCATACCCACTCGCAACGATGAAATGGGACCCTTGCCAGCACCCGGCACCCGCGACGCCCGTGCTGGCGCCGGCAAATCTGATACACCCGTAAATAATATCGACATGCCTGACTGCCTTGCTACCTGCGCGGATATCAGCCCCAGTCCTCTGTCCCCGGCAAACACGTCGACCTGCTGCCTGTCGGACGGCGACTGCGCCATCCACTCTGCCCACGTCGCCCGCACTCGCGTCCACCATCGCGCATACTCGACTGTCATCACCCCCGTCGACAACGTCCCGGGCCTCCTCCACTCCGCTGACGGTACTGGCCACCCCCGTGCCTCCTCTAGGATCGTATACCCAAAGGCCCTCCTCACATCCCACGGCCTAGCATAGCCACACGGGGGCTCCAAATCATAACCGAAACTCATGGATAGACGGTCAGGGTTATACCTCGCCACATAATACCGGTTGATAGCCGGCTTCCCGCCGTCATCAGTCAATACGGGAAGCCACCCCAGAAAATACGCCACTAGTAGGGCCACCGCCATGTCTGTCAACTCATCCCGACTATGGAGTCGCACAATACTGTCCTGCAGACCAATCCACGGAGGAATCCCATACGAACTATGCATGTCAGTATACGGACGAAGAATGCACTCATCTCGATCGTCAAATATGTCCGCCAACTCACACCCGGGCTTCTTCCCGCCGGCCCAGGCATAGACTCGACCACCCGCATACCAAGCTGCTACCTCGCGCGACCTGCCCGGCCGCGTCACTGTAACCTTCCTCGGCGACGGATGCACCAGAGGAAACCCTACAGGCCGATAATCGACATAGACCTCGAATAGATACCGCTGTAAGAACATACAATCAACATATGTCGCCACCTGATAGCGTCCATACGCCCTCTGCACGTCATTGGCAAACTGATCCAGACGCGAGTACAATGTGCCTAAGTAAATAGGGGCCAACCCAACGCGACCGCCCCCTGCCATCCGGACGGCCAACTTGAACACCCTTGGGGACACGCCATCCTCCGGCGTACCCTCCAATACAAACCTACAGATATAGAACATACAACATCTATTACGACTACCCAACCCTGTTTAGATGATGAAAAACAATGCGATTCATGGCCGTACGATACGTTAACATTTTTTTCAAGGCATAAATTTTCTCTAAGTAAAAGACTCGGCTACGACGCATGCAAAAGCAATTGCAAACAAACCAAAAAAAATAACAATGCAAGATATGCTGCAACACAGACAATCGAAGCACGTACCTCGACAAGAACATGGCAAGGAAGCCCGCCAACTCATATCTCTCGTTCTTGTAGTAAGGACCCATGCGAAAGCTGCTCTCCGACACCGACTTCTGCCCAGGTAGTGCGGTTGCCGTCCCATAGAAGTGCTTGATCCACCCGCTATACGTCCCCTTCCGATGGCTCTTTATCTCGCTCGCAACCCCCTGCAGCCCCTTCACGATCGACCGTTCTGCCGCCGTCAACTGCAATGAACACGCATCCTCCGCCCCGTGCATCGGCAACCCGGTCAACATCATCACGTCAAGAAGTGTCGGCCCAATCTCCCCAAACTCCGTGATAAATGTATGAGTCTGCGAGCTCCACCTCGAAAGCAACAATGTCAAGCCCTTAAGATCTCGCACTGGATCCATCACCCTGAACGTCGCCTCTATCGCAGCCACCAATCCCAACGCCTCCAACCTCTCCACCCAAGCCGAACGCTCTAGCATGTACATACACCAAAAATTCCACCCCACTGGCATCGTGTTGTGGCCCTTGAACATCACCGGCGACCATGGCATATCTAGGCGCTCCGCCAACAAACCCGGCACATACCTCGGCGACATCACCGGGGCAACCTCCCCACTCGGCGCGCGGACATACGGCGACGGAACCATCGGACTCCCCGCCATCGACGAAGCACTCCACCGCCCCAGGAACACATCCGCAGCCACTCGCTGACTCAGCTCTTGCCATAGCTCCCTCGGCGGGCAACCCGGCACCACTCCCTTCGTCGTCAACAACACGTTGCTGTGACTCGGTACCGGATCAAAGCTCCTCGCTCCACTATCAAAGCTCAACGGCACCCCCGATATCTCCACCGGTGCGGCCTCATCATCACCAAACATGTCGCCATGCGACGCCGTTGCTCGCCCGCTTGCTCCACCGCGACGGCGCGCGCTTTGCTTCTTCCTCGTCCTTTTTGGTGAGCCTCCAACATCCTCCCTCGCATCGGACAAGCCACCACCGCGCGCTCCTCGCCCCCGCCCGGCCTCGGCCCCGGCCTGGTCAGCCTCGGCCTCGGCCTCGGCCCGAGCGGCATCGGCCCGCCGCCCCCTCTCCTTCCTTCTCTCTTCCCTTTCCCTCTCCCCTCTTCCCTCTTTCCCTCCCTCTTTCTCCTTCCCTTTCCCTCTTCCTCCTTCCCCCTCTCCCCTTTCCCTCCCCGCGCCGTCACCACCCTCGGCCTCGGCCGAGGCCGCCCCTCCCCTTCCTTCTTCCCCCTTCCTCCCTCCCTTCTTCCCTTCCCCCTTCCCTCCAACCCCTCGGCCATCCGCGGCCTTGCCCCCTTCCCCAAGCCCCCTTCCACCATGCTCCCCTCCCCTCCTTCCCCCATGGTCGGCCTCGGCCCGGCGGTGTGCTTCGGCCACCGTCGCGGTTGGCCCTTGGCCTCCCCTTCCCCCACTTGCTCCTCCTCTCTTCCCTCCTTGCATCCTCTTGGCCTCTTGTGAAGTCCTTAATCTCATGAGTTTTCAATCTTCCCTCTTCTTCTCTTCTTTCTCTTTCCCTCTTCTCTATTTTTTCTTCTAAATGTAAAGTCCCCTCTATTTCTCTCAAGTCTTCTACTTTCCAACCTTTCCCCCTCTTCTCTCCCAAAAGTCCCCCACTTTCCCCCCAAAACTTCCCCCTCTTTTTATTTCAATTTCAACTTAACACTTTCCCCCCAAACTTCCCCCTCTTTTATTTCAAATTCAACTTCAAACTTTCCCCCCAAAATCTCCAACCATTCTTTCTTCAACCCGTTACCCCTTTTCGCGCTACATTCGTCCGAAATAACGCTCCAACTTCTACGCCATTTTTTTATCGCTGTCTAAAAAAAAAAAAACCGGGAAACCCCCCCTCACGCCTTGCGTTAATATAGCGCCCGTTCCTTAAGTTTCGACCCCGGTGCTTTTCTTTTTTTCTTCCGAAGCCGGCGCTTATGCGTGCGGCGCCCGCTCGGGTCGCCCCTCCGCGCGCACCACACGCAGGGGGCTTATGTTCCCAACCCATTCTGGTTGGACCCAGGGGCCCACTAGGGGTCCCGCTTCGCGCAAGCACGTCGGCATATGCAACAGTCGTTCGTCCAACGCATCGATCCGGTCAGCGCGCGCACGCTCAAATCACGTGCGTTTTTCGCTTCACGCGCCTTGTGCGTGACTTAGGCGCAATTTATTTTGTATTAACGTGACTCACGGGAGCGCGATCGTCACGCCGGGACCACACGAACACCTTTTCGTCAGAATCATCGACCGACAGCGTAACCCGAGCAAGGGGGCCAAGGGGCAAAGGCCTTGGCCAGCCCCATGGGGTCGGCCTCGGGCGGCCCCATGGGGGCCTCGGCCATGGGGTCGGCCTCGGCCTCCCCAGGGGTTGGCCTTGGCCTTCCCCCCGGTTGTTCACTCTTCGCGCAAAGTCCCTTCCGCGCTTTGTTCGTCTCATACACTTCGTATGTGACTTTGGCACCTTGTTTGTCATGTGGGTACGATTCATGTCGACGCGCTTGTCATAACACAACTTCCGGATTCGTCATTGCCCATCAAAACACCTCTCGTCGGCGCGCCCGAAGTTCACCTAGGAGGAGGAGTGGCCTTGGCCTCCCTTCATGGGAGTTGGCCATCGGCCTTGGCCACCCCCTAGGGTCGGCCTCGGCCTCACCAAGGGGTCGGCCTCGGCCTTCCCAAGGGGTCGGCCTCGGCCTCCCCAAGGGTGGTGGCCTTGGCCTTCCCCCATGCTTGGTCTATGACCTCCCCCCTCGCGCGCACTTGTTTTCTCAAGTCTTTGCACCTCCGCGATGTTTACGGACGTTCGTCCATCAACCTCGCGACGTCCGTCGTGCATCAACCGTTCGTCGCGACGTCCGTCGGTCATCAACCTTGCGACGTCCGTCGCCCATGAACCTCGCGACGTCCGTCGTCCATCAACCTCGTGACGTACGTCGTGCATCAACCTCGCGACGTCCGTCGT